>VMDO01003614.1:0-139707 GCA_007922755.1 Pedetes capensis
CTCCTCCTCCTCCTCCTCCTCCTCCTCCTCCTCTTCTTCTTCTTCCTCTTCTTCTTCTTCTTCTTCTTCTTCTTCTTCTTCTTCTTCTTCTTCTTCGACACGGTCTCGCTAAATTACGCAGAATGCCTCTGGTCTCCAAATTGCAATCCTCTTGCCTCCGCCTCCCAAGCCGCTGGGATTAAGATGTGTGAGCCACTGAGCCTGGCTGGGAAATGTAAATCTTTAAAAGTGAATTTACTTTTGTAGCATTTGGTTCAGTCCATAATTGTTTTTAAATTATAAAAATGCATAATAATTACCATTTTGTCACCAGCAATATCTCTCAAAGGATACCTACTTAAAAATGAAATGGGATTATATTGAATTTCCTCCCTATTCTCAACTGAAGTAAGCATATCATTCTAAAATTCTCTGACATTCCATAGGTAGAAGCTTGAATCCCTGTCTGTTAAAAATGTTATAATGTCTTATACTCCAAGTATGTGGTTCTCAATTAATAAAATGGCATGAAAATGCAACCGAAGCAAAGAAGAAATTTTAATATACTGAGTAATGCATGCTTCATATCTTATTATGCTTTTATTAAATATTCAGCTGCTAACATAGCACTATAAGACTGTGCGACAAGAACACACATTAATAGAACATTTCTTTAACAATTTATAAAAAAGAAACATGAAGATTTTGACAATCACGTAATATGAGAAATCTCAGTAATATGAGAGTACAGCTATAGATTTCAACATAAACTAGATGTTCAACATTTCAAAATACCAGAAGTAGGAATAAAATAATTTAATAGGCAGAATTACCCCCAGTCATTTTCAAACTACTGAAAATTTGCATGGAAATTTAACACTCTATTTCCTTTTTCACTAGAGGCCTTGTAAAAGAGAAGAGAGGGAAGAGGAAGAAATCGTATCTTAGGGAGTATATTGTTCTTTTAGGAATATCAAATGACAGAATTGTCAAATAAAGGATTAGCAATACTTTATCCTATTGGATTTTCTATGGACTTCATATTTCTACCTAAATACAAACATTTTGATAGTTGCTTGAAAGTTTGGTTAGAAACAGTTCTTATTCCTATATCATATATTATCCACTGTATATAGGAGGTGTGAGGGGAAAATAATGAATGTTGGAAAATGGTTTTTACAGCAAAAGACACATTTTCATTAATACTCTCAGGAAAAAACCTCTCCTTGGTTTTGAAGACACCCATCCTTATTGTTACATGCAGCCAGAGCCCTGTGGGATCTGATCCCATCAGATCTCAGAAGCTAAGCAGGGTTGGGCCTTGTTAGTACTTTGATGGGAGATCGCCTGGGAACACCAGGTGTTGTAGGCTTGGGAGATGGACCCAGCAACCCACGTGCAAAAATGAATCTGCCATTGAAAACCCTATGAACAGCAGAGAAGCACTGATAATAGTGTTTCACCTGTTGTACACAGGGTTGCTATGAGTCCGACACTGACTTGATAGCACCTAGCAACAACTGTATACATAGTTTTAGGTTAAGAAATGATACAATATAAACCAATAGTATAAAGATCTATGTCTATAACCTTTTTACATGTATCTCAAAACACAACTGGTATATGTGGGTATACTTATGCCACAAAAAGGAAAAGAAAAACATGATTGAGACCTTCAAATGCATCATAGTAGTCTATAAAGATCCATACTGCAATCCCCCTGTATTCATTTGCTAAAGAAATTATTACATATTTCTTTTTTGAGACAGTGCCTTGTTATGTAGTCCAGGCTGGGCTGGAACCCAACATCTACACCTCTTGAAAGAGATATAGGAGAGAAAAAGGATCGTCCATAGGATAATAGTAATGAATGGGTTTCTTTAAATTACCTTACAAGAATTTACGGGTAAAAATACTGTGGGCATAAACTAGTTTTCCAATACTATTCAGAATAAAGACAAGAACTTCTTTATCATTTTCCATTTTTCAAAGGGATCTCACAGTCCTTAGCTCCATTGAGTGTCAAAACAATCACAACAAGACACAACACAATGCTGTTTTGCCACTTTGGCATAAGGACTACTTTAAGCTGAGAGCATATGAGAAATAACAGATGCAGAAAGGGTTCTTTGACATTCTTCTTCCCACCTAAGGCAGAACATAAATTTCCCATGAGAGAGGTGCCCTCTTTGTACCAAGAAGTAGAAAACATGACTATTCCTAGAAATAGCAAGTCAATGCAGAAAGGAGTCTGTACAAACAAACCTAACTAAAATAACTCTTGCCTTCATTGGTTCCCCCTATATGTGTCCTAGGCAATTTTCTACCTTTTACCATTCTTTGCCTATACCTTTTTCTTCACCACAAGTTTTGTTCTTTATTAAAAATAATATATATGCCCCTATGTCTCACTGGTTCTTAGGGAATCTTCACTTCTTTTCAATGAAGGCTTCCTTGTACACATAAAATTTAAATATTAATGTCAAATAAAATGCATATGATTTATCTTCTTAAACTGTATTTTATCACTTAAATTCACAGGCCCCAGCCACAGAGGATTAAAAAAATAGTCTTTCTTCCCTTATGAGTATTATAGTTCCTATAAACTATAAGTTTTAAAGACCTAAGTTCTTTGAAGATGATCAATATTGCTTATATTTACCACCTTATAGATATTAATAAATTTATGAAAAATGGAGTAACTTAATCATTAATATTAGTTTACAATAAGAAAAATGAGGAATAGAATATTCCATGTGTTATGGTTAGTGGTGGATCAGAAATATCAAATTCATAGTCCATGATTCTCTTTTGAACACTATATTATTATCAGAGAAATAAGAATTCATTACTCAAGTGACAAACTAGATAAACTGTCATACTAAACACAATGAAAATAAACACAAATGTGTAATTAGACTCACTGAGACATAAATAACATGCACAATTTTATAATGCAAAAATAATTTTTAAGAACAGATTTTATACTCATAGTTGTTGTTGTTGTTAGGTGCCGTCGAGTCGGTATCCAACTCATAGCGACCCTCATAGGGTTTTCAATGGCTGACTATTTCGGGATTGCCTTGGGAGTGGATTGCCAGGTCCTTCTCCCATTTTTGTGGTGCTGGGAATTGAACTCGGGACCTCAGAGACTGCAGCGCAGAGCTCTACCCACTGAGCCAAATCCCAGCCCATACTCATGCAAAAAATCTGAATAAATCATAATTCCAGTTAAAAGAAAATAGCAACATTTTGATGTGTAAACTGAACTCACACATCCAATTTTTCTTAAATTTTCTCTTTTGGCTCTCTCTAAATCTAATGGAAAAGATGGCACCTGAGCATTATTTGTAGAATAACGGAGGAAATGAAATTAAGGACCACATCACAGAACTGCAAGATGAAAGACAATGACAATGTGCAATGGAAAACAAATGATGATCTCCAAAAGTTTTATGCATAAAGTATCAAAAATTCATTCTCAACTACACTATAAGTAAATAAGAGAAATTGTTAACAACACAGTGACATATTAAATCAGGAGAGATTGATTTTCCTAGCTTGCAAGATAATTCAAATACCCAGAAGTCCTTGGGAGCACAAGTCAGGCATTTCCTTACCTGAGGTGTGTTGGGAGTAACACAGAGTATAAGTGTTAGAATCACTCTGTGAATCTGTTTCTAAAATTTTATTTTAGTCAGACCTGGGCGGGGCTTGAATCCAGAGCCTTGCGTGTGAAGCAAGCTCTCTACCACTAGGCTGCACTCCCACTTTATTTATTCTTTCTTTACTGTTTAAATTTTGAGATAGGGTCTTACTAAGTTGTGTAGGCTGCCTCTGGCCTCAAACTTGCAATCCTCCTAGCTCCACCTCCCAGTTTGCTAACATTACAGTGTACAGGCACCCAACTTACTCCATCAGCCTTTGATTCTGTTAATTCCTCCCCATGAGTTACTCATTGGTCCTTTAAAACTCTAGTAAAATATCATTCCCTCAGTATACATTCCTCTGTGCATTCTTTCTTCAGATAGACTTCTTATTACATTGTATCATTTGCCAAATCAGTATGGAATTTAGGCTTTGAATGCTCTATCCCAGACCATATATATATATATATATATATATATTTATATATATATATGCATATATATCTGCATATATACATATATATATATATATATATATATATCTTTTGTGTATGTGCATGTGCATATATATATATATATATATATATATATATATATATATATATATATGTTTGTGTATGTGCATGTGCATATATATATATACTGGAGATATATGTATATATCTCATATATATATGTATGTGTGTATATATATATATATATATGACCACATACACACACATACATATATATGTATGAACCACCAGTGTCTAGCACTGTGTGGTGTCTTTAGTGGGCTTAAGAACAGACTTAGAGGCACGTAAAATGAAAGTTTACTCCATGGCATCATACAGTTATTCCAATAACTCCCTTATCCATCTTGTTTGATGCAAGGGTCATGGAGTCTTAGCACCTTAGCACTTAGTCTACCACTCTCCACCCCCTGCTGTCTCCTTCCATTAAATCTCTCTATGCTCTATTAGAGTTAGTACATCTATGTTTTATCTATCTTACCAAAGCACTAGCCACTTGAAAGTGAAGGCCTCTATTATTTCTATTTGTAAACCACATGGTATAATTTTGTTTGTCTTGCACACAGTAAGTTCATAGTAAAGATTTTGTTTGATTCATTAATAAATATATTCAATAGCTAACAGATAAAAGAAAAGATGGAAAACCTAGAATGTTGTAAAAAGCTAGATTATTGTTCTTAGGTGCCATTCAGTCAGGTCCAACTCATAGCAACCCTATACACAACAGAACGAAATACTCCCTGACACTGTGCCTGTGCCATGACTGGCACTATGTCAGTGCTTCTCTGCTATTCCTAGGATTTTCAATGGCTGATTCTTTTCGTGACTGTTTCAGGAGTGGGCCGCCAGGTCCTTCTCCCATTTTTGTGATGCTGAAGATTGAACCCAGGACCTTGCAGAGTAAGCACTTAACCATCTGAACTAGACCCCAGCCAAAACCTAGATTATAAGTGCTTAAATATCAAAGAAGTAAACTACGTTATATCTGGATCTTTCAGACTCTGATGGATCCAGAACACTACTATTTTAGTTCATGTAAATCTGCATTTAACAATTTGGTGCAACTTTTATTACAGTAATAAGACATGGAATACAAAATCTCTTAAAATACAGAATGAGTTTTGTTAGCATCAAAACAGCATGGGAGTGGATTGCCAGGTCCTTCTCCCGTTTTTGCGGTGCTGGGAATTGAACTCAGGATCTCACAGACTGCAGTGCAATGCTCTACCAACTGAGCTAAATCCCAGCCCTTACCTCCTATTAGATAATCAAAAAAGAAAAAACAACCCACAATATTATTCAAAATGGAAAGTGTGTGTAAACACCACTAACACTGTAGAATACCTTATAGGGAGATACAACAGGGAAAGCAAACATGAAAACAATAGTTTTCATTAATTCCTTGACAAAACCATAAGTAGTTGTATTCATAAGTGTCTAGTTTAAGAAATTTATCATAGAAAGACCCAGTCATAAATGCAATATATTTTAAAAGGAATGTCACTAATCAGGGGTGCCAGTGCATAAGTGATTAGCTATTTTAATGCTATTTGATTTCCTTTTAACACTAGATTCTTGCTTTTTAAATTCTTATTAGCTGGATTCCAGCTGGTTGAATTCATATAAGTCATGTAAACTGATCCTATTTCTTGTTTTGCCAAATGAGTATGATAATACCTGGTTGCCCTGTCTCAGAACATGGTTGAAAGAATCCATTTGGCAATGGAAGCATCTTAAATATTGTTGCTATTTAAATGTTTGAAAATATTATTATTCACATTATTATTATTATTATTATTATTATTATTATTATTATTATTAGAGTGCTAGGAAAACTGTCCTATTCAAAAGAGTCTTCATAGTGTTTGTATGTTTGTCCTTGGGTGTTAATTTGAGATAAGACATTTCAGAGATGACTTGGCTGAATGCTAAAGGATATAGATGGGGGCCAAGGGAAGAATTCATTGCAAACAGACCAGAGCATAGTCAGAAATGATTCAGCTGGCTGAGCACTGTGTTTCCAAGTTGAATAGGATGTGATAGAGAAGAAGAAGGTAAAAGGGCTGAAAGGTGTTAAAAATAGAGAGGAAATGAAGGAGAATGACTGAATGAAGAGAGAAGTGTTCAAAAGGGGTGTACATAGGTGGTAATTCTGATTCCTTCAAGTTTCAGTGTGGAGAACAGTAGTAAGACAAGTACAGAAATAACTTTAATAGGAATAAAGAAGTAACACATCATATAATTATTATAGTACTTCTGTAGTTTAGTATCTAATAGTGGCATATAAGGGAGGTAGGCAAGTTTGCATTTAAAAATGGTATGGGAAGGTTATTTTGAGAATGTCACTGCATCCATATGTTAACTATCAGGATTTAGAGCCAAGGCTCTCTCAGTGATGTCATCATGAGTTAGTTATTTGGTCCAGAAAGTTCTTGATGGGAAGGTAGGACTGTCAGCCAATAAATTGCCTTTAATGTTTGTATCAGGAATTTTCTGCAAACCAATTCATGAAGGCAAATAATTTGCTTAAAGGGTTTGTTTATCAAAAAGCATGTACCCATAAAGATTGTCTTGAAGACTGTTGCTTTGCTTTATCTGCTCAAAGGTAACCATTTCTCTTCCTTGAAAGATCTGCCATCACACACTTGGGCCCAGAACCCCGACAATGCTGAACTTTCTCTGAGCCCTCTATTCTTATGTTTGTTTTGTAGAATCCCTAGAAAACACCTCTAGTTTTACCCTGTATGCACATAATCTTTTATGTTCTGAGAAAGGACTAACTGCAAAGGGCTGCCTTGTCCTGGGGACTCAGAGAACACACTGCCTCTGTCTTTGAGGAAGGAATTTCCTTGAATTCCTTCCATGTTTACCCCCATAAAATCCTAGCGATTCTCCCACTTATTTGAGATGAAGTTCTCTTTATTGAAAGACCCTAAACAAACATATCTTGTTAATTACTGAATGTATTTGTCTTTAACATTCCAAACCCTATAAAAATCCTTGCCTGACCTCCACATTTTGAAACTCTGCTAATATTATGAAGGTGGTATTTTTTTTTCTTATTTCCATAGGCCTAATAAACTAGGGATGCAGAACCTACAGGCCATTCCTGTATTTTTGTCAGTCAACTGTCAATAATTTTGACTTAAGTTTTGAAAAATATGGGAGGAGTTTTGGGCTGTAGCAATAGGCAGTAGGGAGTAATGGAAAGAGGTAGAGAGTGAGAAAGGGAAGGGTTAGTGGATTAGGAATTTGTGTGAAACAGTGAATAGCTTCTCTTTTAAAATTAAATATTTCAGTGAAACTGAGAGATTAGATATATACAAGAAACTTTCTGGTGGTAGAGGTGAAAGGGTAAGTTGAAACAATGGCACAGAAGGGTTTCAGTGATGCCCTTCAGTGATAAATCTTGAAGGGAGTAAGAGGCTCTCAAAAGCTCTATTAGGAATTTTACCTCACTCTACTCCCATCACCCATTTTCCTTAGATTTATTCATTTCCAGTTCACTCCAAGAATAAGTTATTTATGCACATTTCAAGAGCACAAGTAAATTGAACTGATATATCAAAATATTTCAGCATGAGTATATGTAAAATTTTGTGTGATTTTCTGTAGAAACGCTACATCCTAATTACACATATATGGGAATACAGTTGAAACCTTCATTTTCATTGTGTGCTCATTTTCTACAAAACATATGAACTTATGTTGCAGTGTCTAGGAGTACTCCCCATTATTTCATTAAAACATTAGAACCATAAAAATGCCTTTCTCTTATTCAAGAGACTACTTGTAAATTGTTGGTGGTGTTTACTGGCTTGTAATTCAAAGCTCCTACATTAAGAGTCACTTCATAGTAAAATCTTCTACTTCTCCACTATTGTGTCTCAAAAGCTTTTCTTGAATTTAGAGATTGCTGACAATGATTTCCTTCATGAGATTTATAAATGAGCATAAATATTTGCATTAGGGTATCTGGAGGGGAAAAATGGATAATCAACATACCCTGGCCTCTGTCGTACATTGTACTGTTTGGAGATTAAGAAGATGCAAATTCAGTTAAAAACAAATTTGGATATTAGTGTTTGATATCGCAAGTCGACCAGTGATTGAGAGTAAAGGAACTGGAGGTGTTTAAAGATGTCTCCAGGTCTTTGCTTGATTAAACAAGATTGTCTGATTGCTTCACCTCATCCTCACAAGCCTGTACTTCTCGAGGTCTTTCCATCTAAAGACAATGTAGTCAGTGATTTATTTCAGTATTGTTTTTTTTTTTTTTTCCTGGCACTTACTACCTGATCTGGGGCTGGGATTTAGCTCAGTGGGTAGAGCGCTGCACTGCAGTCTCTGAGGCCCCGAGTTCAATTCCCAGCACCACAAAAATGGGAGAAGGGCCTGGCAATCCACTCCCAAGGCAATCCCGAAGCACTCAGCCATTGAAAACCCTATGAGGGTCGCTATGAGTCGGATACCGACTCGACGGCACCTAACAACAACAACTACCTGATCTACCTGCACTTGTTCCTGACCTACAGCTTCTGTGGTAAGTTTTGAGTTGAATTTTCTTTCTAAAGACATTTTGGTTCTTTGATTCAAAATAAAATACTGAAGCTGAGTGTTTAGTCCCTCAAAAGTTTCCCCTATTTAGAACACTGCACTATCATGTATTTATCTGTAACTCAGTCTGAGAACCTTCCATTCAGCCGGGCATGGTTGCACATGCTTGTAATCACAGTGACTTAGGAGGCAGAGGCGGGAGGATTGTGAGTTCCAGCTTAGATACTTAGTGAGTCCTTGTCTCAAAATA
This sequence comes from Pedetes capensis, assembly GCA_007922755.1. Taxonomy (NCBI): domain Eukaryota; kingdom Metazoa; phylum Chordata; class Mammalia; order Rodentia; family Pedetidae; genus Pedetes; species Pedetes capensis. The sequence goes on from VMDO01003614.1 coordinate 8,945, forward strand.
AAAAGTAATACATGGGCTGGGGACTGCAGCTCAGTGGTAGGGCGCTGGCAAAAAACATGAGAGGCTCAACCCCCCCAGTACTGCCCCCCCAAAAAAATGCTTTCCACTCTTTTCATTCTTCCACATTTCACATCACATAAATCAGCAAAGCCCATCCACTCCATTCTCAAAATGCATCCCAACAGTCCAGAACTATCTCTAGTCCAAACAACCATTATTTCTCTTGTTCCTCCTGTAAAAGCCTCAGATCTGGCCTCCCTGCTGCCAAATACCTCCTCTAAGAAACTCCTATTCTCTTACGGCAACAATTATCATTAAATAAATGGATGCATAAATAGACAAATAAATCTACACCAACCACCAGTTTACAACCCAGAAATGACTTCTCACACTACTTCATAAAATCCAAAGTCCTCAAAGCCTCAAGATCCCCACATGACCATGTCTGTTCCTTGCCTAGAGTCTTGAGTCACATCAATGAGGAGGACTTGATAGGAACTCAGTGGGACCACCATCATTATCAACAGATAATTCCCCATTACTCTCCTCTGCTGTCTCAGACCTCATGATCTCCCTCCCTAGACATTTCAGTACTGCGTTCTAGGGTTCTAGGCTTCCAGGCCTCCCTTCTCCTCTCCTAGCATGGTCCCATTTCAGCACCTTTAGACATTGTTTCCTCTTCTCTCAGACTTACACACAAGGATCATTTGCTCTGTTCATTCAAATTTCTGCTTGAATATCATTGCTTTAAAAAGAGTTTTCTTAATGACATTATTTAAAATAATACCCCTTTCTCTCTCTCATCCTGTCCTATTTCATTTCTCCATAGAACATATTACCAACAGATATTATATTAATACATCTCTTTGTTGTCTAAAATCTGAAACCAAAATGTTCTCACTTAAACATGATAGGAAGCACATTTATTTTCCTGTGCATCTGTTAAATTTTAATTCTGGGCTCAAACTTACTTTCTTATCCCTGTGCTAAACTAGATTTATACAGAATTCTAGTAATTCTATGATGAAGTATACTTTGTTATTTTACTTATGAGCAAGCAAAATAACTGCTTATTCAAGGAAATCCCTGCTCATGGAAGATGGAAGTGAGTCATAAGCAGCTTACTTATCAAATTTATTTCATCACTCTCACCTTATTTTGCCATCTAATTCAAAGTAATGACATCATAAATTCTGCTCCATGCCATCTAGTTCCTTACCTGACAAGACTCACCTTAATGTTGCCCAGTTCAAGTTCAACTTTTCTGTAGAAATCCAATAAATTTAGCTTTGTCTGATTAAAAGTATTTTTCCCAGTGGGATTTTGGAGAATTACCAGTTGATAATGATAGGTATTCCACCAAGATCCAACTAAGACTTCTTCATTGCTATGACTCCATACTCTAAACTCAGAACATAACAGTTTTCTGAGGCCACTGAGGTTCACTGCAAAAGGGAGGTTGTGATTTTTTCTTTCACTGATTCTCCAATGTTTGTTTTGTTTCCCAGAAGTGCCAAGACATTATTTCCCTTATCTAAACGAATTAGAATACTATTACCCTTAATCAGAAAATTAAAACTAATCATTTTTCTGGACTCTCTTGTGACTTCTCATTGTGACTCTCCTTAGTCCTAGTAAGTCTGTTCTTGAGACACAGAGTCAGTGATCAACATGGTTTACTGTCGGCTCCACTGAATAGAAGAATGTAGCAGGACTGCCTGGTGTACCACATGACTACCACCTGGTAGTCAGAGAAATTCCTGCTTTGTAAGAGGTGTTTAATAAGTATTTGTTGACTAAGTAAATTTCCTTTTCGGTATAGAACATTCAATCATTTAAAAGCAAACTTTTCAAGCCAGGAGCGGTGGTGTGCACCTGTAGTTCCAGCACTTAGTAGGCAGTAGCAAGAGAATCACTTCAGCCCAGGAGTTTGAGATCAACCTGGGCAACACAACCAGATGTAGTTAAAATAAAAAAAAATAATAAAACGAAAATTTTAAAAAGTTCAAAAGTTGAAGTATTTCTATCAGATATATCTTCTTGGATTTCTCAAATCAAAATATCTGACTGATAAATTATAGAAAAATATAAATGAAAAATGGAAGGAAAAATGAATAATTTCTGTATCTATCTGCCTATCTATCTATAATTATATCAATATATTTCAATGTTAATATATAAAGCTTCAGTTGACATTTCTTTGGGAAGTAAGTTTGAACAAAGCCAGGCCCATTCTCTGTGTAATGAACCCTTACAAGTCTTAATTTCTCTTGGGATTTGTACCCTAGAGTCTTCCTTGCCTTTGAGGTAGAATATACTTTACTTGATAAAAATTTCATCTTTTTTAGCTGAAGAAAAGAAAAGGAAATGTTAATATTTTATAACCTATGTCGATGTTGTTGTTAGGTGCTGTTGAGCCAGGTCTGACTCATAGTGACCCTATGTACAACAGAATGAAACACTTTGACACTGTGCCATACCCAGCACTATTGTCAGTGCTTCTCTGCTATTAATAATATTTTAGGTTTAAAAAAAAATATTAGTGAGCTATTATATTGAAATTAAAAAGTTTATGCTAGTTAAAGTCAAAGAATATTACATCAGGTCTATATCAGCATACCAACTATATTAAAATAATGTAATCAATGAACATCTAATGTGGACATTCTGTGTGAGCTGTTTAGCATACTAATACCTTTGCAGAAATGCCCATGGATTATTACTGCTGACCTCATTCTATGTTTTACTTCCAAAGATAGGTGAATAAAACTTAATGGAAACAACAACATTCTGATCAAGATTTAAAAAACTTCACTAACAAATGGGTACCTGAAAACCACAACTCTTTGCCTGACACTTCATACAGACAGCCTTGAAAATTTAAATTTGTTAAAATGCTCTGTACCATTGTGGTACATGCATGTAATACCAGCAACTCAGGAACCTCGGGCAGGAGAATCATGAGTTCAAGGCCAGAGGCAACCTGAGCAACTTAGCAAGACCTTGGCTCAAAATAAAAGATGAAAAAGGGGATGGGGGACACAGCTCGATGATAGAGCACTTGTCCAACATGCACGAGGCCCTGATTCATCCTCCCTAGTACTCCCTAGTACAAAATAAATAGATAGACAAATAAGTTTTATTACATTTTTTCTATACATCTACATATACAAAAGGCATCAACTTACCATATGTTGTTGTTGTTGTTAGGTGCCGTCGTGTCAGTATCCGACTCATAGCAATCCTCATAGGGTTTTCAATGGCTGATTGTTTCAGGATTGCCTTGGGAGTGGATCATCAGGCCCTTCTCCCATTTTTGCGGTGCTGGGAATTGAACTTGGGGACCTCAGAGACTGCAGCGCAGCGCTCTACTAACTGAGCTAAATCCCAGCCCCTAACTTAGCATATAGAACCCACCAAATAGGCCAGTATAAATGTTCAGATTTCAAATATTTAACTTTAGCACAAGAATTTTCCTCAAATTCTGTTTATGCTGGGCAGTTTTTCAAATGTATACAGACATCAGTAAGCAGAAGGGTAAACTTGTTACCCTTTCATTCTCTTATGTAACCTCATCATTTACGCTGTGTCTCTTTTTAACAATGTTGAGATTAGCTAGTGAGATCCTGCTCAGAGCATCTAAATTTCATATTAGAAAACTGAGGGCAGGTAGTTTATAATGTTTGTGTTTTTGCCTGATTTTTTAATATCTTAAGTTAGTTCTTACTCAATCTTATTTTAATCCATTTTTTTGATGCTTGGTATCTTGAAAGGTATTACTATTTTATAATTGAGAAATAATATTGTCATTTGTATATACAAGCACACTGAAGCATAGCCGTAAAAATCAGTATAAACATTTAATTCATTATCTAATTGGCATATACTCTCTGATTATAAATGAAAATATGCTTTCTTAGAATTAATTCCTATTTTCAACCCACACACAAAACACACAAAATGAAACAACATCTTTGCTCTAATTGTGTGAGCTATAGTGACATAATACCTTGGCAACTTTAGAAGTTATCTTGACTGTATTACCAGAAGTATTTCTGATTCATTTTAATATGTAAAAAATATTTTCAGAAAGTGACTTTCAAGAAAGTATGTCTATTAGGTCCAGGCAAATTTGGTTTTACTTTGCTACTGAGGTTTATATCCTTGAACAAGTTATGTATTATCTCTGAGCCCCAGGCTCCTCACTCTAAAAGGATAATAATAGTGCTTATTTTTCAAGATTTTTACCTAGTGTCTAGACCATAAGAGGAGCCCAATAAATCGAATACCTTATTTTAACAAAATAAAATGAGTAAGTAGCAGAGATTTACTTTAAACATATGCTATCCCTAGGCTTCTGAGTATATACCTATAAAAGTGACCATCTGTCAAGTCTATTCATTTAGTATTCAAATACTACTTATATGTTTGCCATAAAGATATACCCAATCCTACATCCACACTAAAATAAGGCTGCCACAAAAGACTTTCCATATATTACTCTAGCCAGTACCACAACCTTCACAGATAAAATAAATATTGCTTTGCTTTTATTGATGAGAAAATTAGGAGTCATAGGCTAGGTAACTTGCTTATGGTCACAAAATTATTAAGTGGCATTGACTGAATTTAAATTTATGCTTGTTTCCCTCTCAATATTATTTCCCCAAAAATATTATTTTATTGATTAGATGGTACAGGAAGTAAATAGTATTTGCTAACAGCTTGCTATTTGCCAGATTCATGACTAGTTTTTTTTTTTTTTAAGGACTCTTCAAGAGTTCTCTGGTTTTCTCTGATTTTTTATAGAAAACAAAGTGGCAGAACCAGATTCAAACTCAAATGTGCATGGTTCTAAAGCCCACATACATAGGAACAGTGCAAAAAGTCAGGGCATTATTTTCAAAGGGATCTGGAGCATGATATCTGGTTTGCCATCTATACATGCAATTAACATGCACTAGCTCTCAATTTGCTTCCCCCAAATGGACACAATAGTGCATTTCTCCTTGGCTTGTTTAGAGGATAAAATGAAATCCCACATATAAGCACTTTGCACATTGCTTGGAACGAGTCCATTTAAAGGTAGTTACGCTGCCTTGAGAAAAGGCAAAGCCCTAAGGGCTGAGAGGAACAAAATATAATTCTCAGGTTAGCAATTGAGAAATAGGTAACTCCATTTCTAAAATTTAAAGTGCATGCTCTCTTTTACACACAAAGATGTCATTTCTCTCCAGTCCATATCCTTTCCTCACCCTTGAGGTCACCGAGAGTGTGGTTGGTCATAGTTTTGAGCATGGCAGGTGTAAAATCTTACAAACGAGGGACTTGTAGCTTTTGTCAATTCTGCACTCTCTATTAAATAAAGTGAGAAAGAAAACTGCTCTGAAGAACAGCAGAAGAATAAAGGAGAAATGCAGTAAAGGGGAGGTGAGAGAACATGAAACAATAGAAGGAGGGAGGGGAGAATAGGCTTGAGAAATTTCAAGTTCCTGGGATGTCGGGCTGGATTTCTAAAAACAAGTTCCTTGAGATTGTTCTATGTCCTTCTGTATCCAACCAAGTTTTTCATTCTACACTTATTCAAGGTATTCACTTTCATAACCAAACAATCCCTAAAATAGAAAATGGTAAGAGAAAATATGGAATGGTATACATTTTGGTTATCACTCCATTATCCAAATTCTTACTCCTGTATTACATGGCAGCCATATGATTGGGTGGAAATGCTCACCTGTTGCTCTGCATGTGGATCCTGATTGGTCTAATGACTTGCCAAAGTGACTGGATTAGGGAAATAGGTTGAAAAGAGGCTGTCCTATACCTTCTCTTGGTTAGGAAGGTTTTTTATTCTAAGGACTTCTGAAAAAGTAGGTCTCTTGCTCTATGGAAAAGCCTTCAAAGATCTGTTCTCTTTTATTTTGAACTGTGCAAATAAAGAAGTAATATCCAGAACAATTCTGGCTATTGTGTAATATTGAGACTAGACAGTATCAGAACAAAGCTGAATCTCTAAGAACCAGCCACAGAGCCAAAACATCCTATAGAAAATGAGCCAGTTATTGTATTTGACATGTCAGCCCTCAATACTTCAGAGCCTTGATATTTAAACATCTAGTTGAGTTGGATTTTCTGTTAGCTTCAAAAACAAAAATAAACAAAGATGGTAAAACCAGGCATAGTGTTACATGTCTGTAAGCCCAGTACTTGGGTTCCAGGTTAGCCTGGCTACATAATAAGACCTTGTCATAAAATTTAAAAAAGCAAACAAAGAAACAAGCCCATTTGCCTAGCATGTGCAAGGCTCTTGATAAAACCTCCAGCACTGCAAAAAATTTGGTAATAATAAAAGGCAGCAGGCCGCCGGGTGCGGTGGCGCATGCCTGTAATCCCAGTGGCTCCGGAGGTGGAGGCAGGAGGATCGCAAGTTCCAGACCAGAGGCAGTCTTCTAATTTAGTGAGACCCTGTCTCAAAAACTAAAAAAATGGCCTGGAGGCGCAGCTCAGTGGTTCAGCACTTGCAGAGCATGCAGGCAGGAGGCCCTGGGTTCAAACCCCAGGACACCCAAAAAAAAAAAAAAAAAAAAAAAAAAGGCAGCAGGCTGGAGGGTGTGGTGGCAAATGAAGCCCTAGATACCATGGTAGTCATCCAGAGAGGGCCCTTTTAGGGCTGAATGTGTGCTTCCTTTTTCTTTTAGCCACAGATACATTTGACTCAGATTTACTTAAATATTGTTTTTCTTATAGGTTTCACTTACACTTGAAATGTTTCAAGAATGACCCTAAAATGAAAAATTTGGGAATCCACACAAATCATACTTTATAGCAAGGCCAAAGCATTTGTTACAATTGCTTTTACGAAGTATATGTTGAAATTTTAATGTTAGATTGTTTATTGTATAAGATGTAAATGTAAGGATTTGAGAATGAGTCAGTGTTTATTTTCTAATACTATATCCTGGAAACAAAATGTGCAGATATAACTTTTACTTGGCATTTTTTCCAATTCACTCAATTCTAAATTCTATGTTAAATCAATAGTGAATATGAATTTATTAGTGTCATTGACAGTTATTATCTATATGTAATTCAGAGCAATATAAAATTTTGATGGCTTCGCAGTGCTGATTTTCTGAAAGAAAGGCTGATTTCTGCTTGCTTCTAATAATAATCCCTGAATAGATATAAGAAAACATATTTGGCTGAAAGTATCTGAGTCTGATTTTTGTTTTGTTTTGTTTTATTTCTGTTTTTGTTTTTGTTTTTTCCTGGTAGCTTTACTGTTAGATCAGAGGCAAAGAAGGCCTCATGACAAATACTAGAGAGGAAATTTGAAAAATAAAATATGAGAAGAGAAAATGGAGAAAGGATTTTCTCAAGAACAATGAAGGGAAGATAGTTCATAAGAAATAGTATGACATTCCCCTAATAGGAATTTTTGTGTATGCCTTTATTATGGAAATGAAATCAAGGATATGGTAAACAACAGAGAAAGATCTGCATAATTAACCCTAAAAGGAACTTTCCATGTTATGAAGATCTTACCATTGACTTATAAAATAGACATTTTAATCATCTGCTTGACAGTACTGACACCAGGCACTTTGTCATCAATTTAAGTGGAACTTTCATCTCATTTGTTAGGGAGTTCTCTCTGGGGAAATTCTGAAAATTCTGTTAAATCTCCCAAACAAAATATACCTTGCATGGCTAGTTGAATAACTAATAGAATTTTATTGTGTGAAGATTTGGGTGGACTTGCAACCAAAAATGTATTACCAACACATCTTTAACCTGGGTTATAAGTGGTGTAACTATCCAATTCCACCTATGTTGTTGTTGTTGTTAGGTGCCATCAAGTAGGTATCCGACTCATAGCGACCCTCATAGAGTTTTCAATGGCTGAGGGCTTCAGGATTGCCTTGGGAGTGGACTACTAGGACTTTCTCCCATTTCTGTGGTGCTGGGAATTGAACTTGGGGCTTCAGAGACTGCAGCGCAGTGTTCTACCCACTGAGCTAAATCCCAGCCCAATTCTACCTATAATGTTGGTTAAAGAGCCTCACTGTCTGTGAAGACAGGGAGATACACAGCACTGGAAACAAGCTGATGCAGTTTTCAAGTCAGTGAAACTGCAAAGTTCTAACCCAATGTCATTTGAGCAGGAACACCAAGCCAAGCCCAGGGCTCCTCCCACCTGGGCTGTCTTCAGTCTCCTCTCTTCCTTGTTTCAACTTCCTTCCCACAGGAATGATGTGAAACCCTCAGGCTCTTCATTTTGACACTTTTACTGCTAATCTTGTCAATGTAAAGGGTCAGAGAGAAAGTGACAGGCTTTCTGGTAAGAATTACAAACCTATGCAAACATGCTTATTACCCCAGGCCTAGAGGTGTAATTTCCTATTTGTTATGCTAATGAAGCCAAGTAGTGTTGGTTAAGTGTTTCATTCCTCAAAGTGGATTCACCCCAAACACTACTGAGGTGAAAGTAACAATTCTGGTCTTCCCTGGAACAAAGTTCCTCATCTCTATAGGTAGACCCCTGGAACCAACCAAGAGAGAAAAATGGTGGTATCTTATTTTTTTTTTCCCCCTTCAGGTTTTCTAGTTTTAGAGACTTATATCTAGTTTTTATATCGTTAGGTCTCTGCCTAGCAGAATGATGATACCTGCCTCTGGCTAGGTTCACATAGATCCTCCCATTGTGATGCATTACATTTGCCCACTTAGATGATCTTAAATTATATTGCATACATAAACACAATTTTGCCTACAGAAGTGATTGTTGGTATTGTTGTTAGGTGCCCTTGAGTCAGTCTGACTCATAGAGACCCTATGTACAGCAGAAGAAACACTCCCTGACACTGTGCCATGCCTGGCAATATGTCAGTGATTCTATGCTATTCACAGGATTTTCAATGGCTGATTGTTCCAGCAGCAGGCTGCCAGGTCCTTCTCCCTAGCCCAGTATTCCCAGGGGGTCTCCCATTCAAAGATTAAGCAGGCCTGACCCTGGTTAGTGTCAGACATCAGATAGAATTGGACTCTAGTGTCCTATAACTGTACATACAGATGTGATAGAAAGAAAAAATCTTAAAAATAGAACAAGCTATATTTCATTTAAATTTTAGCTCTAATTTTAAGCAGAAACATAAACCAGTTATTTGCCCAAATTCCTCAACTATTTTTAGAATACCAAATATCCTTAAAGAGCATGCAGAAGAAGTAATGACAGCCAAATCCTCCTTCCAATTATTTAACTGTAAAGTAAGGGTCAGTTCTAGTCTTTATCTATACTCCCAAAGATGTTGTGAAGCACAGCTGCACCAATCACAAATGAATAGGGGTGACATATACCTTTTTGATAAACTGAAACTTACTAAAAATGCACCACTCATTTTCACATTACTTTTTCCCAGTACTGATGCTATGGCTGCTCTAAAAACAGTAGTTAAATAGTTCTAAGATTAGCATTTGACAAGTGTCCTCAGTTTTAAAAAGATTGATGCTTTACATTTTGAAGATACTGATTATGAATTGTAGATTATTCTCTTTAAAGACTCCAGGTATTCTTGCTCTGTATCACACAGTCCTGATAAATAAAATTTACTAGAGTTCCAGGAAATACAATCTACAATACAGCCAATGAAACTCTGATTAAGATTGGCATTAGTATCCCTATAAAGATAAGCTAATATTAAATGTAATTTTTTGGAAAAGAGCTTATGATCAATAATAAGCAATTCATTACCCTGAGGATATATGATACTATTTTTTTAAATACTGCATTAAATATAAAAGTCCAGGTTTCCCAGTGGTATGATGAGTTATCTTCCTTTGAGTATATATTCTCAGGAGTGGTATAGCTGGGTTTTAAGGGAATTCTATTCTTGGTTTCCTAAGGTACCTCTATATTGATTTACAAAGTGGCTGAACTAGTTTACAGTCCCACCAGCAGTTTAAAGTGTTCCTTTTTCTCCACATCCTTGCCAGCATTTGTTATTATTTGTTTTGTTAATCTTGGTGATTCTTACCAGAGTGAGATGGAATCCCAGCATTGTTTTGATTTGCATTTCCCCTGTGGCTAGGGATACTGAACGTTGTTTCACGTGCTTATTGGCCATTTGTATTTCTTCTTTTGAGAACTTTTGGTTCAATTCCATTGCCTACTTATTTATGAGTTATTTGTTATGCTGGTGTTTGATTTCCTAAGTTATTTGTAAATAGTAGAAATTAGTTCTCTTTCAGATGTGTAGGATGTAAAGATTTTTCTCCCATTCTGTGGGCTCTCCCTTAACTCTGTTAATTTCAAAGGAAAATTTTGGCCTTCTTGCCTCCAAAATTTGAAATAAATTTATGTTGGTTAAACCACTCAGTTTGTGGTATTTTTAGAGCATCCCTTGGAATTGAGTAGAGAAGGATGTAGTTGGCATTAGATTTTTATTAAGCAGAAAAATTCTCAGAAAAGTATTAAAAATTAAAACAAGATGGCTGCAGTAGCTCACGTTTATAATTCCAGTGACTCAGAGTCTGGAGGATTTTAGGCTGGAGGTTTTAGGCCAGAGGCAGCCTGCATAACTTTGCAAGACCGTATCTCAACATACAAAAATAAAACATGGGTGAGAGATGCAGCTCAGTGGTAGAGCACTTACAAAGTATATGTGAGGTCCTGGGATCAAGGGCTAAGTACTGCTAAACAAACAAACAAACAAATCAATAAAACAATAATAAATATTTTTCTTCTTTCTAACACTGGGTATTACTATTATGTCTGTATTATTTCCTTGTAGTGCCTGTTATCAAGGTTTCACTGAACTTTCAAATTGTCCTTATAAAATGAAAGCACTGATTAAATAATCAAAAGTTTCAAGCTAAAATCTCAACAACCTGGAGACATATATGTCTAAGTCTTAGGTATATTCTCTTCTACTGATTCATCATTATTTTAAATAACTCATTTTACTTATATATTTATTTCCTGTCTGTCATTACATTAGCTTGTTGGTTGTTTTAAGCATGGCTGGCATGTAGTAAATATTAAAATGTCTCTCAGTGAATGCTCTCATTGGATGCTCTCAGGGTGGTGATGTGTATGAACATTAGCAGTTCCAGGATTAGCATACATAGCAAGGAATGAAAGTAGTGTCAGCTGCCTGAGTTGACTTCTTAGGGCTCAGTGTATGCGATACACCACACCTGAAATGGTCCCTGGAACTGGGGGATGGCATGCTCTGCGATGGCCTGGCTAATGTGCTTCTTACACAGGATTGAAACCATAGGTGGGTCAGCCCACTCAGATCTCAGGGGTGAGAGTAAAAGGTGGGCTGTGAGCTCTCAAATCAAATCTGGGGTTCTTCTCAGTTCAATGTTGGGTCGTCCGGCTTTCCAACAGATTCTCTAAGCAGTTGTACATTTATATATACTTCTCCTCCTCCTTCTCCTTTTTCTTTGACTTAGATTAGTCAGTTATTCTTTGTTGCTTGCAACCAAGACCATGGGCCATAGAACATTCTTCCTTCCAGCTCCACAAATAACATTGAACTGATGTAAATAAAGAATGTGTAGGGTCAAGAAGCACAAGGATCATCATCACAGTGCCAGCCTCAGGAGACCCTTTCTTAGATGCACCCTAAAGTTGTGATGCTGGGCTGTACAGATGGGGTAAAATGCAGGGAGTCATCAGGAAGACATCTACTGAGGCTCCTACCAGCAGAGATTCCATACTTGCTTTAATACTAGCTATTCTTGTTGCAACAAAGCTATTCTGCTTCAATTTGTAGCCTATATTTTCTTTTACATGATGAGTACTTGGCAATAATACTTTAGCTATTTAAAAACCCACAAAGGGAAAAAGTGAACTCACATAAATTAAGAAGGGAACATAAGCAAAAAAGTATGATATGAATTAAATCTATTGATATTTCTACAAAAATAAGGCAAAGAAGACTGCACTTTTAAAAAGAGACACCTCCACAGACCTAAATAAAAACCAGCTACTGTGTCACAAACTATTAGAGGCAAGGCTTAGCCATATTATTTAAATTCTGCAGGTAATTTGATATCTGTTCCTACTGAAGAATTACTGTTTTATAGACTAGATGTAGGCAAAACTGCCTAGCTGATGAGATCATCTACATATATAGAACTAACATTTCCAACATTTTTTACTCCTTTCAGAACTAACCCTCCTCATTTTTATCTGATTTTCTCCTTTCATCTGTTTCTAGTCTTCCCTTTATATAATTGCCACAGACTCTATGCTTTTGTGACCCATATTTCATTGGTTTTCATTAGGAAAGTTTTCGGAAAGACAATATACCTGTGACTGCCAGAATAGAAATTTGCCTCTGCATTTTTCTCCCCACTCTGGTAGTCTCCATCCATTCTCGCAAGAAGAGAAGATTACACAGAACCAACTTGTAAAGGAGCAACATCAAAAATTAAAACTTAGTAACCTCATGAGACTTGCCAGAATTCACTGCAGTACTTAATGCTGAAATAACCATATATAATGCTTAAAATGCCTTTGTAGTCATGCAGAAGAGAAAAAATATGAAAAATGATGAAAATCCTCACATGTCAGAGCAAATATAATCATATTCTTTTTCACTGTATTATAGGCATTGGCTTATGAATATTAATAAACCTGGATATTTTCCAATCTCAGTGATAATGTTCAGTCATTGTCTTAGTAAGAAAACTTATGATTTAAATCTTCAAGTGATGAATATCTAGGCACACAATTAGGAGGGTATGAGAGAGGCAAATCACTACAAGTGTTTATTCAGAAAATAACTGAATTACAAGCATCATAGGCACATCCAATTACCATGCTGCAGTTACCGCATTAATCTTCACCATGACCTCACACAACCCAGTTACTCATCTTGTTTCTGGAAAAGCATGACATGGAGGTCATGTGTGAAGTCTCCTAATCAATACATTTGGAAGCAGCAGCAAGCCAACTGGTCAATGGAATCCATCTGGATTGCCCTGTGGTTGATTCTCTGCTCTTATCTGGTTCGTAAGCTTTGTCTCCTAAATTGACATTTTTTTATCCTCTTTCCCTTCGGAAAGGCAGGTCTCTGTGTGAGCACCTATGATAGATTCTCTGCTAACCCTTTCAGGACTCCTTGACCTTGAACAAACCAGTTCTCTAACTGTGCTGACCACTAATGTCCATCTTTCTGAAGCCCTGGGGAGGCAGGATGGCACACACTGCTGTCTATTGTAGTAACTGACATAGTTTAGATGTGCATTGTAAATTGTATTTTCCATTGTTGACAAGAATGATGTTAGCCAGGCACAGCGGTTTATACCTGTAATCCCAGTGACTCAGGACGCAGAGACAGGAGAAATGCAAGTTTGAGGCCAAAGGCAGCCTGGGCAACTTAGCGAGATTTTGTCTCAAGATAAAAATTTTAAAAAGGGGCTGAAGTGCAGCTCAATAGTAAGGCACTTGCAAAGTATGTGTGAGGCCCTGGATTCAACCTCCAGTAGCACAATAATAATAATAACAATAATAATAATAATAATAATAATAATAATAATAATAATTATTATAATTATCATTATCCTATATATATTCCTTTACATATTTTATATATGCAAAAACCTGCTTTTTACATGTATTTGCCAATTTTTCCCCACCATGGTTAAAATAAGTTGGATTTCTCCATGTTATTTTCCATCATGAATAGATTATTTCATCATAATATGCAAATTATTGATAGATGCTAATCTCTGGACCAGAAAATAATGTTTGGCAATAATGAAAAGGTTGTTCTGCCCTGGTGCTGTATGATAGATACTGACATATGGTTCTGCAGCATTTAAAAGAGTATGATTGAAGAACTGAAGTCTTCATTTTATTTAATTTTCATTAATTTAAGTTTAAATTTAAAAATCCTCATAAGGCCTGTGGCTATATTTTTGAAGAGTTCAGGTAAAGATTGTGATAGTTTTAGAATCTTATCTTCCTTTTATCTCCAGGATTGTGCCTGGTACACACAGTATGTTTCATTAATAATGTTTATTAAAGTAGTAAGTGAATGGATTATAATTATGCACTCTGAAATTAGCTTTTAACTTCCAGAAAAAAATGAAATAATAAGCACATGGAAACTGGGACAGAGCATTGATCTCAGAACAGTGTGTTCAATAAGTAATAACCACATGTATATTTTAGAGTAGCTTCCTGTACAGTTGCTTCTGAATATGTCCTTTTCACTCTGCAATGCAAACTGGGAAGTCTGAACAAAAGATGAACCCTGAAAACTAGACAATAGACTTCAACTTTGAATTTCAATGCAGGCGGGTTTAGAGGCTACTGTTCCAAAAAAAACAAAGGCAAATTTTCTGCCTCGGTTGGTCAGCATCTCAGACACCCACCCGGAAAAACTGTTCAAAGCAGAAGAAACATGCGGAAGCAGATGACATATTTTTCATAGAAGCCACAACAGATAGCTTCTTGTTTGGAAGAGGGCTGGCCCTCTCAAGAAAATTGTCCAGTGGTTCAACCCAGCTCAAGAGAATTTTTCACCACACTGACACCACCATCAATTCTTGTTTAATCTTCCGTCTTCTGTCTTTCATGTGATAAAAATAATTGTATCAAAGCAGATTTGTTATCATTTGAAGTTTTCATTTTTTTCTCTCTATAAAATGATACTAAAATGTTGGTTTCTACTATAATTTTCAAGAATTGGCTTTTCCTCATAAAATCTTAAACAGCAGAAATGAAACAGCTTTGTAGAAGTTAACAATGCCACATGAATGCAATGTACTAATAATTATAAATGTTTAAAAATTCAGTTATTCCATGATTAAGTTGAGGATACCATTGAATCTGGCATAACTGCCTCAGACTTGATGCAAGATCATTAACATTTAACAAAAGAAGAGCCTAATTGCTCATGAAAATCTCCCTAAAGTTTAAAGAAATTGTTTCTTAAGCCAATTAGTAGACAGAAGCCCCTTGATTGAAGCTTAATCCACACAAAATTGAACATATCCTAAGTTAAAATATAATTTTAGCAATGACTAGCTCTTTGGACTGAAGATAACTAACATGTATAATATCCTACTGTATTTGAATTAATTTATGCAGAAGCACAAACTCTACCCCTGAGAAAGAACTTAGCATATTTATGTCTCTGGCAGAATCTATGTGATCTGAAGCAAGTTGCTAAATATCTTCATGTGTTAGTTTAAACTGTGATTAAACTGAGGGATGATACTAAGTAAGGGTCTCCTTATATGTTTGCTAATGTTGCCATCAGCTGCAGCTCTACCACTGTGGTGTCTGATCCTGTCAGATCTCCAAAGCAAAGCGGGTGACCCTGGTTATTACTTGGAGGGGAGACCACCTGGGAAAATGAGGTGCTGTAGGCTTGGGAGAAGGACTTGGCAACCCACTCCTAATAAAACAGCCATTGAAAACTCTGTGAAATGCAGAGAAGTACTAATAATATTGTTTTACCTGTTGTACACAGAGTTTTGCAATGAGTGAACACTGACTAGAGGGCACTTAACAACAATGTTGCCATGACAAGTACCACACCATGGATTGGGAGCCATAAAGAACAGAAAGTTGTTTTTTCACACTTAGGGAGGCTGGAAGTCTGAGATCAGTGTGTTGGCAGGTTTGGTTTCTATGGAAGCCTCTTCTTCACTTGCTGAAGGCTACCACCTTCTTGCAGCCTCCAGTCCTGGGGTCTCCAATCTCTGCACCATGGAGTGGTACAGCAGACCATGAGTGGTAGGTGAGTGAGCAAAGATTCATCTATACTTAAAGCCTCTCTCAATAAATGTAGTGTTCCTGAATCATCCTGAAACTCTCCCCATCACCCCTGGTCCATGGAAAAATCCCCTTGTATGAAACTGCCCAGTCTACTGCCTTCCCTCTCTGTGTACATATCCCTGTTATCCCTCTGTGTCCACAATTCCTCTTCTTATAAGCACACCAGTCAGACTGGATTAGTACCCATCCTAAGAGCCCCATTTAACTTAATCACCTCTTATTTATTTATTATTATTATTTTTAATTTTTTTGCAGTGCTGGGGAGCTGAAACGGGGCTTTGTGCATACATTGCAAGTGTTCTGTCACTGAGCTGCACCCCCAGGCCCTTTTCCATATTTATTTTGACACAGGGTCGTACTAAGTTATGCAGGCAGCCTCTGGCCTCGAACCTGCCATCCTCCTGCCTCTGCCTCCTGAGTTTCTGGGATTACAGGCCTGTGCCATGGCACCCGGTTTGTTAATCACTTCTTTAAAAGTCCTACCTCAAAATGCATTATTACCTGAGGTGTTGGGAATTAGGGCTTCAATACATGAATTCTGACAGAATAAAGTTGGGCTCTTAACATCCACTCTTATTCTCTCCCAAGAGTTTCATGAGAATAGATTATGATTAGTTTTGGTCATCTAGGAACAATCAGTGGGCTGGCATTTAGCTCAGTGGGTAGAATGCTGATCTATTCTCTGTAAGGACCTGGGTTCAATCCCCAGCACTGCAAAAATGGGAGGAAGAGATGGCAATCTACTCCAGAAGCAACACTGAAACAAACAGCCCTTAAAAACCCTATGAGGGTCCCTATAAGTTGGACATGACTTGATGGAACCTAACCACAACAACAAAAGGACTCTTGCCTCTGCCTCCAGAGCCCCTAGGATTTCAGTATGCCATGTGTCTGACATCTTGTACTGCTGGGGGGCTTGTGTGTTGCTGTGATGCTAAAAGCTATGCCACTGGTATTTCAGATACCAGCAGGGCCACTCTTGGTCGTCAAGTTTCAACTGAGCTTCCAGACTAAGACAGACTAGGGAGAAGGACCTGGTAACCTGCTCCCAAAGCAAATGGCCATTGGAAACCCTATGAAGAGCAGAGAACACTGTCAGGTTTAGTGCCAGAAAATGAGACCCCAGGCTGTAAAGCATTTAAGAAACAATCTGGGCAGACTTGTCTCCTCAAAGTAAAGTTGACTTTATTGACAGAAATGCACTAGAGCTCCTGAGACTTCCTTTTCCTTATATGGTACCACTTAAAATGAGAAGAAACAGAGTGGCTGCAATAATGGGCTCAAATGTAAAAATACCTTATGCTTCTTAGTGTTTCATTCTGTTGTACATAGGGTCACTATGAGTGGGACTCTCCTGATGGCAACTAATACTACCACCACTATACCCAGCTAAGGTGTTGTTATTTATTTCATTGTTTTAGAAATAACGTGGAGAACACAGTTAAATAGTTGCTTTCTGGTGAGTTGGTTTAATGTGGAAATTGAGTTTTGTTGATCTTGAACAGTAAATTGTTAATATATCCCATTGATTAATAGGCAAGTGCTCGACCACTGAGCTGTAACCTCAACCCTTTATTTATTTACTTATTTATTTATTTATTTAGAGACAGAGTCTTACTAAGTTACATAGGCTGCAACTGTGATCGTCCTGCCTCTGCCTCCTGAGTTGCTAGGATTATAGGCTTGTACCACAGAGGCACGCTCTAGCAATAAAGCCTACATAGAAGCCAAGGTGCCTGAAAATATTCAAGTGTATAAAGGAGAGAGGTTCCTGTGATCTCTCAGACATTGACAGTAGTTGACAACATAGCAATTAATGAGATCACTCAGGTAATATGTGAAGAAACAAAAAGAATGAAAAATCTGAGGCTGAAACCATGTGTTTGTCCATGTGTACAAAGCCCAAGGGCTGGGGTTTGGCTCAGTTTGGTAGAATGTTGCTCTGCACTCTCTGAGGCCCTAGACTCCATTCCCTGTATGGCAAAAATGGGAGAAGGAGGTGGCAATTCACTCCTGAAGCAATCCCAAAGCAATCGGCCATGGAAAACCCTGTGAATTGCAGAGAAGCACTGACATAGTGCCAGGCATGGCACAGTATCAGGGAGTGTTTTATTCTGTTGTACACAGGGTCATTATGAGTCAGACCTGACTTGATGGCAACTAACAACAACAACATCAACAACAACTACAACAATAAATATGGAGGAAAATGATGAAGACATGAATATGGAAATGATAACAGACTGGTTGCAGCAGTAGGTAGTTAAGTTATCAAAATTGTTTTATATTCCAAAGGATAAGTAGCATTTAGTTAAGGGTGAATGTTCACAGGTTGAGAAGAGACAGTTGGATGTTGGAATCAAGATGTCTCCATTGACCCTTGTGGGAGCCAAAATGTCCCTGCTGACCTTTGACAATACAAAAGCAATTTCTATGAAGTAGTAAAAGTGCAAATCATTGTGGGAAGATGATAGATTAAAGACCTAGACATGGACCCAGTAAAATCTCTAGGTGTCCAGAGGAGAAGAGAAGATAAAATAGAGCAAGAACTACATCCAGGCAACCTTGAAAGAAATATTTGACTTTGTTCTTGTGCGTACCTTTTTTCTCCCTAAGATTGGAAACAATAATGTCTGTTTCAAAGGATCTAGTGATGCGAGGCCTGCTTAAGGTATAGGTAGAAAAAGTAGACACAAGGACTCGTGGTTTCATCACTGCTGGACCAGGCAGGACAGAGTCTACTGATATGTCCCATGCACGTCCCTTATTAATGAGGGAGGCAATGGACCACAAAAGGTCTGAGCACAGCAAGTGGGGTTCAAAAGTATCAGGAATGCCTTATAACCATTACCCAAAATGTGAAAAACAAAGTTCACAGCACTTTTTTGTAATACACAAAAAAATTAATGCACAGTGGCTATACCTTACATACACAAAGTACATTAAAGCAGCCTAAGACACTATAACAAGCATCTACCTTAAATGACCTTTAAAGAGAGAATTACATTTTAAAATATGACTTTTTATTTTCTATATCTTTTATATTCCTAGAAATGCTCTGTGTTTTTTTATTTTTTTTTCTCTTACTATCTTAAGTCCAGTAAAATGTGACTGAGATGAATTAAAATCTGTTAAGGAAAAGTAAGTAGAAGAGTTTATATTTTTAAACCCATATTTGAATATGATTTTTCAAAGACAGGTTCTGTGTTCCAAAAAGAAGGATGGCATATTTTAGTTTTAAAATTATAAGAACAAACATTTAGAGAATGAAAGGTGAAAGTTCCTAAATGTTATTGAATATTATCTAAACTGAACATAAATTGCACAGACCTTCAAGTTCTCATCCATTATAAGATGACCTTCGGAAATTACTTCTGCACCAATAAAACTAAACATTCAAGGATGATGCATGTGCAGTGCGTTCAAGTTGGAAGTGTTCACATGGCCCGCGCTGCATAAGATAAATTGGCAGATCTGCCAAAGCACCACTACGCTAACATCATGTCTATGAATTTTTCCATTTCACCTGAGCAAAAAGCAATGAAATATCTGGTTAACGGAATCTTTAACTGCTGCAGCTCATAATTTCAGTGCCCTGAGGTAAGAGAAGAAAGTGATAATATCCATGGTCTGAATTTTTGGGGCAAAAGGGAGCCTGGTAGTAAATGACTTGAAGCCTCCTGAGGCCTCTCTGAGATTTTGGGTTTCCAAGTTCTCTGATTGGTCCTGGAGTGACCCCAAATACTCCAATTCAGAGGGAGGAGGAAGTAGCTCTAGGGAGGCTTTAATGCTTACAGCGTCCAATAATGTAAATCTTTAGGAGCTCAGGTAATTTTGTTTAGCCTTACGTAGACAACTCTGATAGCTTTTACTCTATATCGCAAACTAAGCTTGCTCTCTTTTCTGATTCACTCTTTCTCATAGGAAGAGGTTTTATTTATTCTGCAGGCCAAGAAAAATTCCCTCCTCCTATCATCTTGCAATACTTCCTGTTGGGTTTTCCTGCCCTCAATACATTCATTCTCTGAAGTCTTTCCTAAAACTTCATTTTCATTCTCTTTTAAATATAAATCCTCAGGCCACTTAAATTTCAGATATCCTTTCCAAATAAATCAAATAACAGCAAGAAGAAAAGCCAAAAACATTATTCCTCAACTTTGACATTCTCACAGAGATATCCACCTGCAGCCGTAGGCCTGTGGCATCCGATCCCGTCAGATCTCAGAAGCTAAGCAGGGTCAGGCCTGGTTAGTCCTTGGATGGGAGACCACCTGGGAACACCAGGTGCTGTAGGCTTGGAGAAGGACCTGGCAACCCACTCCCAAAAGTCAATCTGCCATTGAAAACCCTATGAACAGCAGAGAAGCACTGACAATAGTGTTTCCCCTGTTATATGTAGGGTCACTATGAGTTGGATACTGACTTGATGGCACTTAACAACAATAACAACAACAACAACAGAAATATCCATTCTCATTATCTTTTGCCATGAAACAAACCAACATTTCTTTGTTTTAGTTGTTTTCAAATGGTGGTTGAAGCTCTAGTGAGGAAAAGTCACCCTCCTACACTTGTCTAATCTGATACCCATCTTCGCGCAGGCTCATCTGGTGACCTACTGGACTTTTCTGACAGATGGTATTCTCAGTAGAATTGGACTTTTTACATGGTAGTGGGCTTTCTCCAGGGCAATCACTCTTAGACACAAACAGTAGAAGCCACTGAGATCCATTTCTCATTAGGAGGAATTTCAAAGAACTTGTGAATTCATTTTTTTTAAACCAAATTTTTAAACCAATTTCTTATGAAATTTAAATGTGAAGAAAAAGTAGCAGGTAAATTTTACTCTTCCTTTTTAAAAATAACATTAAATTTCAACAACAGACATATTATGAATGATAACATATGTATGTAAAAGAATATAATATGAATGTGTAAGAGTAAATATTCTTCTGGCATTACAAAATTGTTATATACTACCAGGAAAGCATATTTAGAATTGTCATTCATTACTGCATAGAACTTGAAGATTTTGTGAACGTGATTTGGACTGAGACTAAAGTCAAGAAGCAGAGATAGTCCTTCTAGTAGTGATGTTTATGAGCTATAAAATTTAAATCAGGATATAGTCTTAGCATTGCCCCAAAACTTCTTATATTAAATGTTAAAGAATGGATTGCTTGAAAATTACACTTATATTTATATAGTAAATTAATAACAGTAATCAGAAATTGATCCCAATTCACTAAATTCTCAGTCCATATATTTCTCCCACTGGAATGGAGAATATAACCTCAAAGAAATAAGGTCATGATAAAGACTAATGTTTTCCCCACACCCAACTTGACTTTATTTTGCTCTTCAGTCTAGGTTGATAATGATCATTCTACCAGATTTGAAATAGAAAGGAGTATGTAGATTTTCATGCTACTTCCAGTTCTCAATAGCTAGCAAGCAATTTGTACATGACAGGTAAAGACTTCCAAAAGCATTAAATGATTTAGTTGTGAGAGAATGTAGGTATATTACCAATGCAAATGGTGCAGATCATCTAAGCAGCAGTAGGAAATAAATAACTAGGGAAGGAAAACATTCAATCACCTGTTTGAAAAATACATGTCTCCCCTCATCTTTCTAAATATTTCATGCATATCAACATTAATTGAATACTTTCTGTGTGAAAGACACAATACCAGTGTTTTCCAAGCATTTACAGCAAAATAATTGATAACAAAATAAAGCCATTAATCTCCAAATTATAGAGGAATAAATGCAAGCTAAGTTATGATTTATACTCAGGTTGTGTGACTCCAAAACTTATGCTTGTAATACTGATCTACAGTGCATACACATTTTAAAAATAAAATTATTATTTTAATTAAAATAGTATTTGAACATCATCCTTGCTATATATTAGGTATTTCCACAAAATTCACTTGAAGAAAATGAGAAACAGTGTTGATCTTGAGACATTGTATCAATCATTTTGATAAACTACTCATTATCAGCCATTTGTTATAAACATGTAATTTAGAGACCATTGTCTTTCCTGAAACTGCTTCATAAGTATTAACAATTTTTGAAAAGCCCCAAAGAGTTTATAAAATGAAATTTTACATGAATGACTGAAAATCAATACAAATGAAGAGAAAAACTGTAGTAGAAATTTTCACTTAGTAAACATCAAATTATTAGAAATTTTGATGAGAATAAATTCTCCAAATGTGTGAACTCTTTAAGGATGAAAAAGATTAGTAAAGTTTTTATTCATCTATTTGTCAGATATTCATTTTATGTCTGCTTTGTACAAGGAGGTACAATGCCTTAATTAAGGGAAAGACTCCAAATACAGGCTGTTTGGTTTTGCACCCTGTTTATATGGACTGTGTGACCTGAAGCAAGTTGCTTGCATATCTAGCTTTAAATTTATCATCCATAAAACAAGATTATAATAATATTCATATGTTGTTGTTGTTGTTGTTGTTGTTGTTGTTAGGTGCTGTCGAGTTGAGTCTGATTCATAGCAACCCACATAGGGTTTTCAATGGCTATTTCGGGATTGCCTTGGGAGTGGATTACCACATCCCTCTCCCATTTTTCAGTGCTGGGAATCAATCTCAGGACCTCAGAGACTGCAGAGCAGTGCTCTACCCACTGAGCTAAATCCCAGCCCAAATATATAGTAGTATTTAATAAGATAAAGTAAAATAATCTATATAAAGTGCTCAGCATTGTATCTGGCATATATAAAGTACAGAAGAAATAGTGTTAGCTCTTGACTTAAAGACATTGTACAATGCAAAATCCAAAAACATAACTGGTACATATCTAGCTTGCAAGGAGATCAAACTAATATGTTAATCAAAATAAATAATTTTATATAAATGATAATATAAATTATACAGGCAGATAAAATATCAAAATGGAAAAAATTAAATATAATAAATGTTCTAACATTTTTATGTAATAAAGTGATTAAAAGACAAGATAAATCACAGACAAATAACTTAAAATACAGGCAACTTAATACACAGGCCGTGAAGTTGTCAAATCCTCAATTTGTAGATACAAAAGACTTTTAATCTATAGAATGACATAACCTGAATTCAAGTATGATTTCTTATCATCTATGAATTTTGGCTGGGAAAGGGATGTCGAAATCTCAAAGCAATCCCCAAACAATCAGCCACTGAAAACCCTATGAATAACAGAGAGGCACTGACACAGTGCAGGGCATGGCATAATGTCAGGGAGTGTTTTGTTCTGTTGTAGACTTACTATGAGTTGGGCCCAATTCGATGGCACCTAACAATAACTCATTTTGGCATTTAATTACATTGAATTTTGTTTTTAATTTTTAATTTTATTCTCATTTTTTCATGTCTCATATTAGGTACTATAACACAGGCTTTGTAACAGTAGAAATTGGTATCAAACATATTTTTTCACATTGTAGATGTCACTTGAGAGGATGAAGGAATTAATTAGGCTAAATCATTTAAAGAAGTTACATTATAAATAAACATATGACCAGAAGATGTAAAATCTAGGGCTAGCTATTAGTACATTGGTTGACAAATTTGAGTGCCATTTTCTGAAAAAAAAGTTGACAGATTAAATATATTATTGTACCTCTTCCTCCTCCTGAGATGTAGTGAAAATAAATAAAATTATAACTAAATGAGAGGAATAAAACCTATCAAGGACTCTCAAAGACACAGAAAAAGAGTTGCTGTTGTTAGGTACCATTGAGTCATGTCAGACTTATAGTGACCCTGTGTACATGTCTGGCGCTATTTCAGTGTTTCTCTGCTATTCATATAGTTTTCAATGGCAGATTTTTTTCAGGATTGTTATAGGAGTGGGCTGCCAAGTCCTTCTCCCATCTTTGTGGTGCTGGAGATTGAACCCAGGGCCTCAGAAAGTGTAGAGTAGCACTCTACCAACTGAGCTAAACTCCATCCAGGAGACAGGAGATCTTAATAGAAGATATAGAAAGTTGGGAAATGAGTCATAAATTATTTAGCTGGAGAAAGAAAAGAGCAATAAAGTGTATTCAGAGGACATAGGCAGAGATTCAATACATCATGGGTACTTGAAGGTCAGGACTTAAAAGACCCCAGGCAGCATGGTAAGAGAGTGAAAACTGACTTGGACAAAGGTCCTATGTAGAAAGGTCATATATGGAAAACTCATGTCTCTCCTAGTCTTAGTTCCTCTTCCATGCATGAGGTCTTGTCTCCATGGTAGAAGGTTTCTTCTCTGAATGTGTGGGACATAATGTGATGGCTTGGCCCCCACATCACAAACACCAAGCACAGTGCAGGATGGGGTGAGCCCTACCTTAAGTTTGAATGGATAATAAAAATTACTAGACCTATTTTGAAAAACTCTAACAGGATAAAGAAAGATGAACATAAAGGATAAAAAGAAAATTATAGAAAGTACAAATAATGCATGGATAAGAAGGACATATCCAAAAGGCTGGTCAGTTCCCTCAGAGAGATCAAACAATTGTGTCTGATTAAGAAAGGGATGATGAAAGAGGATGTTAGGAAAGAGAAACAATTAGAAGAGAAATAAAAATCAAAAAGTAAAAGTAATTTTTATGGCAAAAGACAGGATATATCCCAGAAATCATTTTTTAAAGGCACAGAGATAAGAAATATAAAAAAATATGGGAGACAATTGAATCTCTCACATCGAGCTATGATGAATATTAGGCAAAAGGGAGAAACTAAATATGGAGGCAAAAAGTATCAAAGAAAATCTTGAAGAAGTTCTCCAGAAATGAAGAACACACCAGTTGTCTATTCCAGTATGTGCAGAAGAGTCCTTGTGAAGGCACATTTAACTTCAGAGCACCAGGGGCAAACTATACTACAATACTACTAAAGAAAAAGAAATTTACTTTTAATAGAAATCAGACAGAATTATCTTTTATTCTAAGTAGCAGCACTGAAATCTAAAAGATAGTGAAGAAATGTCTTCAATTTTGGCAGAACATTATTTTCAACCTAGGTAATATATCAAAGCAATGTAATAACCAATGGTAGGGTCAGAATTAGAAATGTTACAACACTAAAGATTTCAACAAATTTAACACGTGTGTATTTTTCCTTGGAAACCACTCTTAGGTGTGATCCAGCATGATTTAGAAAAAAACAAAGATGTTAAAAAGATATGGGATTGCTTATGCTGACGTCGCCAAAGTGAAAGAACACCAGTAAGAAATCCCAGGATAACAACTGTACAGCAGCCTTAGTAAGCATTTGCTCCAGACCAAAAGAGGACAGTAGAGGACTTCAGAGGAGAAAATACTGCAAATATTGACAAAATAACAACTTTGGAAAAGCCAGTTATACATTCCAGCAACAAAAAGCCCCCTGCCCTTGTAAAGCAGACTGACTAAAAAGTATCTATTGCACTAAAGGCCCTAAAAGTTCTAAAGTGGGAAGAAACCACAGATACCTCTATGAATGCCCAGCTGACCACTAGGGCCCCAAAACAATAGGTCCATGGTGCTTGGAGAGAGGTCCTAGGCATTCACTGAAAATTGCCTGTGGCAACCAGCTGACTGGGCTTAATCCTACTCTATCGCTCTTAGGCTCTTAATAATCATCAAGGAACACTCGGACCAAAACAGCATGGATTCTTGATAGTTGAAGTATATTTGAACCTATACTGCACTCTGAATTACCTAGATGTGAAAAAACTGAACTTCCATTCATTTCTGGTTTATGTGCCAGCACAGAACTTTTGGAATTTGGAAGAGTCTCACTGGGAACCAGAGTGATAGAGGATTTATAATCTTCCTGATCTTATAAAGCTGCAAGTTTATTTTCAAAGCTTACAATGTATTATATTCTAAAAATAAACAGCTCAGTACTCTGTCACTCTAATACTAGAATCATCTGATGTATACCCATATATGTGTGTGTATCTTGTATGTGTATGCTTATCATCATATTATAATAGGAACAAAGTGATTTAAATGCTCCAAATGTATACAATATGAATTATAGAATACTAATTAATAACTGGGGAAATAGTTAATCTAGTAATTGAAAAATCATATTAAGGTATACATAGTATTTTAAAAATTTATGAAAATAAAAAATATAAATAAATATACATTTGGATAAAACACTGACAAGACAATTTCTAAAATTGTGGTGTATGTATAAGGGATTTTTAAAAATTTTGCATGTTTCTCTTTATTTGTGCATCTGTTTATAAGAAGCACATAGTACTTTTAACATAAGAGTACTTTGTACTAGGTGCTGTGCTTCAAGTTCAAGGCCGGGGCAGCAGCATTACTTAATGAAACTCTGTTTTAAAATAAAAAAATTTAAAAAATTGGCTGGGGGGGTTGCAGCTCAGAGGCACAGCACTTGTAAAGTATGTGAGAGGCCCTGGGCTCAACCCTCCAATACTGCAAAAAAAAAAAAA
Organism: Pedetes capensis; assembly: GCA_007922755.1. Taxonomy (NCBI): domain Eukaryota; kingdom Metazoa; phylum Chordata; class Mammalia; order Rodentia; family Pedetidae; genus Pedetes; species Pedetes capensis. The sequence goes on from VMDO01003614.1 coordinate 35,199, forward strand.
AAAAAGGAATTTTCTTTTACATAAAAGCATAAAAGCTAAGAGCCAGAGGAATAAATTATGCCACGAAATCCAAACGAATCTTATTGATTCCTAAAATTTATACCTAGTTGGACTGTACAGCTTTCACTGTGTGCACTGTGTGTGTGTGTGTGTGTGTGTGTGTGTGTGTGTGTGTGTGTGTGTGGAGAGTTTTAACAAAAAATTATCCTGGGACTTTAAAGCAACAAAATGAGAATATTTATACTGGTAGGAGTATAGTTGAGAAATAGTTCCATATTGACCCTTGGGGGGAAAAATATAGATACAATGTTTTATGGGGAAAACTCCACAGATACTGAAGTTAAGTCTCTTATACCGTTTCTTGGTTAAACATGTAGCATTGGTAGGCACAATGTTAATGGTTTCCCAGTATTGGGAGGTTGAGCTCAGGACCTCACATATACTCAGGGAAATTGTTCTGCCACTCAGCTGCACCTTTAGCCACTCTTTATTTTGAGACAGAGCTTTGCTAAGTCACGCAGGCTATCTCTGGCCTCAAACTCAAAATTCTCTTGTCTCTGCCTTGAGAGTCACTAGGATTTCCGCACACCATGTGTCTGTCATCTTGTACTGCTGGGGGGCTTGTGTGTTGCTGTGATGCTAAAAGCTATGCCACTGGTATTTCAGATACCAGCAGGGCCACCCTTGGTTGTCAAATTCCAACTGAGCTTCCAGACTAAGACAGACTAGGGAGAAGGACCTGGCACCTGCTCACAAAATAATTGGCCATTGGAACCTCTATAAATAGCAGAGAAGCATTATCAGAGTTAGTGCCAGAAAATGAGACCCCAGGCTGGAAGACATTCAAAAAACAACCCGGGAAGTGATGCTTCCTCAAAATAAAGTTGGCTTTATTGACAGAAATGCAATAGAGCTCCTGAGACTTCCTTTTCCTTATATGGTACCACTCAAAATGAGAAGAAACTTAGTGGCTGCAATAATGGGCTCAAATGTAAAAAGATCTAATGCATCTTAGTGTTTCATTCTGTTGTACATAGGGTCACTATGAGTGGGACTCTCCTGAAGGCAACTAATACCACCACCACTATACCCAGCTAAGGTGTTGTTATTTATTTATTTATTTATTTATTTATTTATTTATTTATTTTAGCAATATGGTGGAGAACACAGCTAAATAGTTGCTTTCTGGTGAGGTGGTTTAATGTGGAAATTGCATTTTGATGATCTTGAGCAGTTAATTGTTAATATATTCCATTGATTAATATTTTACCTATATTATATTTCCTTAAAAGCAAAATACATTTTTAATATCATTATATAATCTCTATTTTATTGAGTTCTGACAACGTTAGTCTTGTTTGTATGAGAAGTTGAATACAAATAATACAAGGTTGCTAGACAGAGAAACTCTTAAAATTCTTCCCTAAGATGGAAATAGATTTATTGTGCCTTTTGATTAGATAATTTAAAAATTTAAAAATTCAGGAAGTAAAGGGAAGTAGAAGTAAGAATTAAGCCACCAGTAGTAATCTTCTGACCCTATAGATATCATACATGCATACAACACTTAGTTATTAACATTTATATGTACATATGCCTACAGCCATAGCCCTTTGGTATCAGATCTCTGAAGTTAAGCAGGGTCAGGCCTGGTCAGGTTGGATGGGAGACCTCCTGGGAACACCAGGTGCTGTAGGTTTGGGAGAAAGACCTGGCAACCTATTCTCAAATATCAATCCGCCACTGAAAATCCTATGAATAGCAGAAAAGCACTGACAACAGTGCTTTGACTGTTATATGTAGGGTCTCTGTGAGTTGTATAAAAGTCAACGGCAACTAACAACAACAAATACAACATACGTACATATAACTATAACATGGATACAAATACAAAATATGCATGCATAGTGTTAAGAGATACACCCAAATGATATATCATGAAACAGGATTTTTCACATTCAAATATATAATGAACTTATTTAACATGTAAAGAAAAATATATCTACAATATGCTTAATGATAAGAAGAGCTATAATATGCTTTCAATTGAAGAAAGAACCACATTTCTAGACACCAGTCATGTAAATGAAAAACTACCAACCCCTAAAGAAAGATATCATATTTGGGAGAGTGGTAGGTCAACAAAAAAAGGAAGCTCTCAACTAGATGCGTTGACGCAGTGCCTGCAACAATGGGTTTATATATAAGAAATATTGTGTGCATGGCACAGTGTCAGGGAATATTTTGTTCTGTTGTTCATAGGGTCACTATGAGTCAGACCTGACTCAAGGGCACCTAATAACAGCAACAATTATGAAAAGAAAGGGGTCTAGGTGGCCTTCTAATCATACAGTAATTATTTTAAAGGCATTATCTAAGAGTAGTGGAGTATTTTATATAGCTACATACAGTATATATATATATATATATATATGTATATATATATATACATACAGATATGTAAGAAAGAATGGATATATATGCATAGTTGTGTATGACTGTGTGCATTTTCATACATGTTTTTGCAATTCACATTTATGCTTAAATGTACGTGCATATTATTTTAAGACTTGGAATTATTATGGACAAACGGATGGACGAGTTTTCCTCAGGGTACAATTTCCCTGCCAAAGGCATTTGTATATTGGCATAACGATCAGACACAATCATCATCCATTATGTGGGTTTCAGGTTTCTCTTTGAATGGCATTTACCATCTTACTGCATTAGCATTTTATACTCCATGTGTCTTAATGTCTTTTCTTTCTAAGACACTCTAAGGACAATGATAGAAAGTGGAAAAGCAGATAAAAAGAATCCTGTCTCTCAAAGCTACAAATTCAACTTCAAGGGCTTCATTTTAGCCCTTTTCAGAAATGCCTGATTGACTACTCCAAACACTAACGCATGAGCAGCAATTCAGGCCAATTGTGCTGAACTAAAGGAGTTGTGAAAAGAAAAACTTGATGTAGGGTTCAATTGTATGAGATAAACAGTATTATTCCACATTAAGAGATAGCATTTTCTTATCTCAGAACTCAAAAGAGAAGTATACCCTGGAATTCTTTTTATAAACCCTCATTATACTGCTTGCATTAAACAACTTTTATGTAAGACGGATTCTTGATGTACTTTTGCAACTACTACATAATTTTACTCAGAAGTCTGAATACGACCCTTCATGGTAGGCCCATTCTGGGCTGTAGATGATATTGTTACATCAGAAAACTCAAAGAAATAATTTCTGAGCCAGCTGCAGTGGCGTACGACTGTAATCCCAGTGACTTGGGAGGTGGAGGCAGGAGGATCGAAAATTCGAGACCAGAGGCAGTCTAGGTAACTTAGTGACACCCTGTTTCAAAAAGTCAAAAAGTTAAAAAGTCAAAAAAAAAAAAAAAAAAAAGGGTGGAGGTGGCAGCTCAGTGGTCCAGCACTTGCAAAGCATGCAAGTGTGGGACCCTGGGTTCAACTCCCAGTATTGAAAAAAAAAAAAAAAAATATATATATATATATGTTTATAAAATATATTTTATATACGAGTTTATTGTATATACAAATAAATTTGTATATATTTGTATATAAAATAATTCCTGAGGCTTTTGATGAAAGGATTCATTTACAAATCTTTCAGGTATTTTTGTATGCTTACTGGGGACAGAACCCAGGGCCTTGTCCATGCTAAGCAATCACTCTGCCACTGAGTCCCACCCCCTCTCCTCCTAGTTTTTAGTACTAGTTGATTCTCAAACTTTCTCCATATTGTGGCCCAAATGAAAAAGGAAAACATTTAGATCAATACTGTACATGTTGGCGCATGTCCACAGTTGGAGACTATATTGTAGGTACTGAGATCAGCAGGTCCTTGGTGGCCTCAGTCAACCTTCATGTGCACTATGACAAGGTGGCATGGTCACCCAGCCAGGATATTTAGCTTTGTAAGAATCTTTGTATTACAGTAAGTTTGGAGTCCATGGCTAATCAGTATATAATGGCAATGTGAGAAAAAAAAATTTACTATTCAGCAAAACAAGTGCCATATAAAAGAAATCATAAAATAACTAGAGGCATATATTGGGATGTCAACAGCTGCACCACTGTGGGATCCAATCCCGTCAGATCTTGGAAGCAAAGCAGGGTGGGGCCTGGTTAGTACCTGGATGGAAGACTGCCTGGGAACAGCAGGTGCTGTAGGCTTGGGAGATGGACTCGGAAACCCACTCCCAAAAAACAATCAGCCATTGAAAATCCTAGGAATAGCAGAGAAGCCCTGACAATACTATTTCACCTGTTGTATGTAGGGTCACTACAAGTTGGACACCAATTCACAGAGGCACCTAACAATAACAACTTGTACATATACAAGCACAGAGGACAAACCCACAAACAGAAAAAACAGAAAAATGCAGTTAGCAAAAGACTAATTACAGTGAAATATACTAAACATAAAATTCAAATTAATTAATAATCAGAGAAAGGCACATAAAGCAATAAGATAATCATCTACTATTAATTCATAAAACAAAATATTACTTGGTTTGAGCAAAGGTTTTCTGAACTATATTTTCATATTTTATTAATAAAACTGTAAGTGATTATGTTTTATTCAGGGGGACAACATATATCAAAAGTCTGTGCTCTATTCTTAAATATGTGATGTCAGATTAGCAGATACTTTATAGGCCATGATTTTTTATCCATGATTTTTTAAAAAGTCTGAGGACTTAGAATTTCTCCATGATCTACTGAAGCAGACCAAAAAAGGAAAAAGAAAAAAAGCAGACTTTGATTAGTTACTGCCTGTAACTAACTATGCCTATTTCTGACTGACATGTTCTCATATAGAATAGGCAACTTCTGATTCTACACTATCACAGTCATAATTGAAATTCATAACGATCCAATTCAATATTTATTGACCATGTATTACATGTGAGGTATTGTGTTTTCTATTATGGGACTAAATGAAGAAAAGGACATTGTCCTTAGCCTTGAGATATTTATAGATTGGTAGAAGACATAATATATGCATCACAAAGCAGATTGTGATAAATGCCATGAAAGAGGGACCAATAAAGTGAGTTTAGAAAACAGATAATTTTCTGGAATGACCTATAATAACCATAAAAATAAATTATTTTCAGTAAATTATACTTACTATGGCAAGATATAATATTCAGTCATTGTAGGAGCTCATCAACAAAATGGTACATATTAAAATATTTTGTTTACCTTACATTATTTTGAAATTTAAATTACCAAAACACCTCATTCCCCCAAATTCTAACTAATTAAGGGTTTATTATATGGGCATAGAATAAATATTTTCTCCATCATTAGACTTAGTTTCATTATTCTTAATTTCATCTCATTTTCTAGAGTGATATGAGTTAATGGTTTACTTTATAATTATTTTAATACACTTAAACTAACTTAAATGTTTCCAAATACTTTGATTCTGTCAGTTTTCCTATATAAAAATAAAGCTATCTGTACCATTTAATGAAATTGTCATTAATTTCCCTCGATGTTACTTTGCCTAACTATATTACCTAACTCAGAGGAAAAAATCTTGTCCCCCTCAATTTTTTCCGAATTCAGCTGACAAAATGAGAATATGCGTGTGAGATGATTTATGTATGTTTTCAGTTAAAATTTTCATTTTGATTGTGTGTATGCATAGTGTGTGTGTGTGTGTGTGTGTGTGTGTGTGTGTGACAGAGAGAGACAGAGGCTGAGAGGGAGAACATTAAAAACACATCATAATGTGAGACTGGGTGTGGTGACACACACTTGTAATTCCAGTGATTCAGGAGGCTGCGGTAAGAAAATCACAAGTTCAAGGCCAGAAGCAGCCTGCACAATTCAGCAAGACCGTGTCTCAAAATAAAAAATAAAACATGGTGTGGAGGTGAAGCCTAGTGTTAGAACACTTGCAAAGTGTGTGCCATGCCCTGGGTGCAACTCCCAAGTACCACAAACACACACACACACACACAAAATCATAATGTGGTAAAGAATATAATAGCTAAAACACTACTATGAAAAACAGCATTAAAAAATATGTATTATTCTTACAAAATGTGCATCAACTTCTCTTTTTAATAAGTGGTGGTAATTTTGGCGTTTAAAAGTTCCCATTGTTTGAATATAGGTTATTGCAGAATGTGACTCTAACTAGAACAATCTCCTCTGTATAGATGGATCCTAACAGCAGGATAGTTTCAAGTCTGGAATCTTAAAAAGAGTTTGGGCCTTCAGAAATCATCAACTTTTCATTTGATGTAGTTACATGTCCTCTTACCATTTTGCCAGATAATATCAAATACTCTGATAAAATATTATCAGGATGTGGGATATAACTTGTGTTCAGTGCAGCTAATTTATGGAAAGAATTGTTATTCCCCAAGAAGAATTCCAAGATCCAGGTAAATTATCATTTATCCTCATTATACAACTAGTAAAATTGCTCTGTTTTCTGCTTGAGGACCCATATGCATTGTGAAGGTGATACAAACAAAAAGATGTATATAGTATTTAATTTTTCCAATTATTTTCCTGGAAAACCACATGTATATTACAGAGGGATTATTTATCCTTTGTAATGAACCATAAAATTGAATTGCATCTTCTGAGCTTAACATTTTGTCTAACGGGTAGACAATGGTAGCATATGTAATCACTGTTATCTCAGACAGAAGTTAGTGTCCAGCTCTAGCAGAAGACAATTTCTCTAGACACTCATAAGTCCTGGTTGGAGAGACACTCATAAGTCCTGGTTGGAGAGGACCATACTTTATAAAATGTAATATTAGTATAGAATTTTTACATATAAAGATATATAAGCGACCATTTCAGAAATTTCAAAATAATGCCTAGAAACTTGTATTAACTTTCTGGTTATTATTTTTACCCTTGCACAAATTGGTACCTTAAGGAAAAATTCTTTACATTATAACATAGGAGTCAGCAAAACTACAGCCAAAAGGCTTAATCTGGCCTTCTATTTTTTTATAAACAAAAATTATTTTTAAAATTAATTTATTTTTCTTTTTTTTTCATTGTAATATGAAGTAGCAACAATACAGATCCGATGATCCTCAAAACCTAAAATATTTACTACTTGTCCTTTCACAGAAAGTTATCTGAGTCCTGTTCTACGTTTATATGGCTATTTTTAAACTAATGTAGGAAATTTCTACAGACTCTTTACCGTTTTTTCTCAGGGCATATAAAGTTAATGTACATAATCATAAAATATGCAATATATGTAAACAGTAATATACATTATAGTAAAATGTACATAACAGATTTATATATACTTAAGTATCTTGCTGATGTTATGAGCCATTGATACAGGTCCCACTCATAGTGACCCTATGTATAACAGAAGAAAGCACTCCCTTATTCTGTACCAGGCACATGATCATTTTTATGTTTAACCCCATTGTTGTAGACACTGTCAATCCATCTAGTTGAAGATCTTCCTGTTTTTCATTGACCTGCCACTCTCCCAAACATGATTTCCTTCTCCACAGAATGGTCCCTTCTGACAAGTCCAAAATATGAAAGACACAGTCTAGCTATCCTTGCTTCCAAGGAGCATTCTAATTGCACTTCATTTAGGACAGATCTGTTGGTTCTTTTTGCAGTCCATGGTATATTCAATACTCATCTCCAGCATCATAATTCAAAAGCAACAATTATTTTATTGTCTCCCTTAGTCAATGTCCAGCTTTCACAACTATATGATGCGACTGAAAATACCATGGCATGTATCAGGAGCACCTTTGCCTCCAATGTGACATCTTTATTTTTCAACACTTTAAGAGGTCTTTTGCAATAGCTTTTCCCAACGCAATATGTCTTTTGATTTCTTGACTGATGCTTCCATTAGTGTTGACTGTAGAATCAAATGAAGCAAATTATTGGACAACCTCAATCTTTTCTCCATTTATTGTGAAATTGCATACTGACCCAGTTGTACGGTTTTTGTTGTTGTTGTTGTTGTTGTTGTTGTTGTTGTTGTTGTTGTTGTTGTTTGATGTTAAGGCTCTATCCACACTGAAGGCTCTGATCTTTGATGCTCATCAGTAAATGATTCAAATCCTCTTCATTTTCAGTAAAGTTGTATCGAGTGTATAACACAGATTGTTATTGAGTCATCTTCCAATCATGATGCTGTGTTCTTCATAAAGGCTAGCTTTTCAGATTTTTGGTTCAGCATACATTGAAGAGGAATGGTGAAAGGATATGCCTTTCTTGACTTTTACTCCAGCAATGTTTCCTTTTACTTTTCAAACTGCCTCCTGGTCCATGTACAGATTTCCCATCAGTACAACTAAGTGCTCTGGCATTCCCATTCTTCCCAATGTCATTATAATTTATTGTAATCCACAAAGTCAAATGTCTTTGCATAGGCAATAAACATAGATAAACATCTTTGTGGTATTCTCTGCTTTCAGCTAATACTCATCTGACATCCACACTGATGTCCCTGGTTCCATAGACTCTTCTGAATCCAGCTTGATGTTCCAGCATTTTCCTGTCTATATGCTGCTGCAGTTGCTTTGAATGATCATTAGCAAAATTTTACTTGCATGTTATATTAATAATATCAAATGATAATTTCCTCATTTGGTTGGAACCTCTTTCTTGGAAATAGGCACAAGTATGGGTTTCTTCTACACATCTCTTGGCATAAACATGTCAGCACCTCCAGTGGTGCATCTATTTGTTGAAACATATCTATTGGCATTCCATCAATTCCTGGAGTCTTGTATTTCATCAATTCCTTCAAGACAGCTTCAACTTCATCCTTCAGTACCATTGGTTCCCAATCATATGCAGTCTCTTGAAATTGTTGGTCATCCACAAATTCTTTTTGGTATAATGACTTTGTGTATTCCTTCTATCTTCTTCTGATATTTCCTGAGCCATTTAATATTTTCCCTGTAAAATCCTTCACTATTGCTACTCAAGGTTTGAATTTAATCTTAAATTCTTTAAGCTTAAGAAAAACAGTGCATGTTCTTCCCTTTTGGTTTTCTATCTCCAGCTCTTTCGACACATCAATATTTGATTTTGCCTTCTTGGACTGCTCCTTGAAATCTTCTGTTTAGTTTCTAAACTTCCTCATGTATTCCTTTTAGTTTACCTGCTTGTCATTCAAGGGCAGGTTTCAGGATATCTTTTGATATGTAATTTTTTCCCTGTCTTTTTAATACCTTTTACTTTCCTCATGAATGATGTCTTTGGTTTCATGTCACAATTCTTCTGGTATTTGACCATTAGTATCTAAGACATCAAAACAGTTCTTAAGGTGGTCTCTGAACTCAGGTGGGATATACTTAAGGTCATACCTTGGCTCTTAAACCCTTGTTCTAATTTTCTTCAGTTTTAGTTTGATCCTATATATGAGCAGTTGATGGTCACAATCAACACTTGATCCTGTTCTGAATTTTGATATTTAGTTTTTTCATCATCTCTTTCCACAAATGTAATTAAGTTTGGTTCTTGGATGCTCCATCTGGTGAATTCTATGTGTGTACTCACCATATATGTTGGTGAAAAGAACATATTGGCAATGAAAAGTTCACTGGTCTGACAAAATTCTCTCATGCGATCTCCAGTATTGTTTCTGTCACAAAGGCCATATCTTCTAAGTACTGAGCCTTCTTCTTTGTTTCCAACTTTTGCTTTCCAGTCAACAGTATTTATCAGTACATTATGATTGCATGTTCCATTTACTTCAGATTGCACAAGCTTGTAAAAATCTTCCTTGTCTTCATTTGTGGCCTTAGTGGTAGGTGAGTAAAATTGAATAATAGTCATATTCAGTGGTCTTTCTTGTAGATGTATAGATATTATTCTATCACTAGAGCACTGTACTTCAGGGCAGATGTTGAGATGCCTTTTTTGATGATGAATGCAACCTCATTTCTCTTTGTCATTCCCAGCATAGTAGACCATATGTTTGTGCAATTGAAAATGACCCATGCCAGTTTATTTTAACTCACTGATTACTAGAATGGAGATGTTTATGTGCTCCATATCCCTTCTGACAATTTCTAATTTTCCTAGATGCATACTACATACATTCCACATTCCAAATATTAATGGATGTTTACAATTGTTTCTTTTCATTTTGAGTTGTGCCATATCAGCAAATGTAGGTCCCTGGGGTTTTACTCCATTCCCATCAATAAGGTAGGCTGAGGAAGCAATTCTTCCTCAGATGTCTTTTGAGTTCCTTCCAACCTGGGGTGCTCATTTCTCAGCACTATATCTCACAGTGTTTCTCTGCTATTCATAGGGTTTTCAATAGCTAATTGTTTTCAGGTGTGGGTTAGAAATATCCTTCTCCCTAGTCTGTATTAATCTGGAAGCTCAGCTGGAACCTGTCTACCATGGGTGACCCTGCTGGTATCCGTAATACTGTTAGCACAGCTTTCAGCATTACAGTATCATATCATCCCCCAGAGTACTGCAATGTGACAGACATGTGGGGGATATTTAATCATGGCACAATACAAAAGAAAAGTCTGTGACTACCTAAGACGTGTAAAGTTTATCAAATTATGGTAAATAAAACAATGAGTCAAGGGCTACTTTGTTAAAATGTTGATTAATCAGAATCTCTAAAAGCAATAGAAAATTATGAACTCTTTATTTCAACAACTTAGCTATTTCTGTTTTTACTATGAGGATATAAACAGATGACTAGGGAGAACTGTCTCTAAGCATTATTTCACAGAACTTGGTCTTGCACTTCTCTATGTTGTTGTTGTTAGGTGCCGTCAATCCAGTCTGAATCATAGCAAACCTCATAGGCTTTTTAATGGATGACTGCTTCGGGATTGCCTTGGGAGTGGGTTGCCACGTCCTTCTCCCATTTTGCGGTGCTGGGAATCGAACTCAGGACCTCAGAGATTGCAGAGCAGTGCTCTACCAACTGAGCTAAATTCCAGCCCCTGCACTTCTCTATAGGAGGAGACATTTCCAAAGGGTAAGAGTGTGCCTTATATATTTTTCCATACACAGACCATTAGTGAAGAAAGACACATCAAACTGAGAAGATACATCACTTTCTCCAGTGAGTCACCATTGTTACATGAATTATATTAGTCACCAAAGGGCAGTACCTTCTACAGGGAAGTAATAAGATAGTGATAACAATGTTGTTCTTGTTGTTAGGTGTAGTCAAGTGGGTGTGGACTCATAGCGAGCCTACCTACAACAGGTGAAACTTTATTGTCAGTGCTTCTCTGCTATTCATAGGGTATTAAATAGCAGATTGTTTTTTGGAAGTGGGTTGCTGGGTCCTTCTCTCAGTAATAACAATGGGAGAGACAAATTAATAAGGAAAAAACTCTATTCATTTCAACCTTTACATAGTTTGTACTGAATAAAATCAAGATGGCAAATGTTAACTTTTTGTGACTTTGGGGGTAAAAGAAGAGTAATTTGTTATTGGGGATTGTTATCTAGTTACAAAGCTTTTATTCTATTGAGAAAGAACATGTTAATTAGGATCAAAGACCATTTTTGTTCTCATTTCTGGAATCTGAATTTTAGTAAATCAACTCATTTCTTCCACTTTAGAGTAGAATCTGCAATATATTCACTTGGTATATGAGATTGGAATATGTTCACTGATTCTTTATGTAACCTTATTTCTTTAAAGAAACATTTTTAGCCTGGCGCCGTGGCGCACACCTGTAATCCCAGTGGTTTGGGAGGCAGAGGCAGGAGGATCACAAGTTTGAGACCAGAGGCAGTCTGTATAACTTAGTGAGACCCTGTCTCAAAAAGTAAAAAAAATGGGCCAGGGTTGCAGCTCAGTGGTCCAGCACTTGCAGAGCATGCAAGCGCAAGGGGTTCAACTCCCAGTACTGGAAAAAAAAAGAAAGAAACATTTTTACAGATAAATTTAACTCTTTTCCTATTAATGTACTAGTATTTAACAACTTCATGATTCCAACATAGCAAATGATACCCTCTTGAACTGAGTAGCAAATTCATTTCTCTGTTCTGTAGTTCTTTGTCAGGAAAACAATTGAGCCTGTGGAATTGATTCTTTTTCCAAAGAGGGTTTAACCTTATGCATGTGAGCAAGAAGGAACTGTATATTCTTTGAGCTTAGAAGTCTATGATACTACTAAGCATGAGACTCTGGGCCTAAAAATTTCCTCATTAAATGTGAAAAATGGATAGATCATCTGGCTCCTTCTAATTGCTGTGTGGTAATATGGAGGCTTTATAAGCAAAACTAAAGGAGGACATGAATTCAGGTGTAAAAAAAATCATCATCACAGTAATAAAATAAAATTTTGGGGGAAAATAATCTATGTGCAATATTAAATGTGCTACTTAAAGTTAATAATTCCTTTTTTTTTTTTTTGGTACTTTGGGGTTGAACCCAGGACCTTGCACATACTTTGTAAGTGCTTTGTCACTGGGCTTCACCCTCAGCCCATTTTTTATTTTTGATCTTGAGACAGGGCTACGATAAATTCCATAGGTTGCCTGTGGCCTTGAACCTGCCAACTTCTTGCTTCTGCCTCCCAAGTTGCTGGGATTATAGCCATGAGCCACTGAGCCCAGTGGTAAATTGATAATTCTTTTTAAAATAATGACTAATTTGGTAATGAATAGTCTTCAGACATATCAACGTGGTGTTCAATCCCATCTGATTTTAGAAGCTAAGCAGGGTTGGGCTTAGTCGTTGAATAGGAGACTGCCTGGGAATAGCAGGTGTGGGTGCTGTAGGCTTCGAAGAAGTACCTGGCAGCCTACTCCTGAAACAGTCAGCCATTGAAAAACCATATGAATAGCAGATAAGCACTGACAGTAGTGTCCGGCATAGGACAGATTCAGATACTGTTTTCTTTTGTTGTACATAGAGTTGCTATGAGTTGGACCCAACTTGATGGCACCTAACACCACCACCAATAACAAATGGAAGGGAATGTTTAAACGATATTTTTTGAAATTATTCAGGTTAAAAAAGACTGGAGAAAAACATTACTGTGTAAAATGCATTTAATTAAATAGGTTTCTTATGCCACACCCAATAGAAACTTACTCCTTTTAATTTAGGCAAGAGAGGGTAATCAGGAGAGAATATGATCAAAGTATGCTATATACATGTATGAAAATATCACATTGAAAATAATTATTTTATATAACTAATATATGCTAGTAATTTTTTTTTTTACAAAAAAGGAAATTTATTGGGATCCTGGGAGACTTTTGCATGATAACCTGGGGGCTGAGGACAAGATTTGGGAGGAACTGCCACAACCACAGAACGAGCTCAGAGCTTGGACAGAGTGGTCTACATACTGCTGATGGAAAGAAATTAAAAATTGTTTTGCAAAAGGCTCTGCCCATTTTTGTGTTCAATTGTGCTTTAAAGTCACCTTATCTCTGTTACCTAAACTTTCTGAAGGCTGTAAGATACAGTCATCCTATTGGAAAATACTGAAAATCTTAGCTATCAAGAACCTCAACTGTGCAGTCTTGATTTGAATCTCTAAATACAAGGTGATTATTTGCCCAGCTATTTGGATATCCTGCAATAAGGATCACCTCAATGTAAGCAATGTAGCTTCATAAGTATGTAGGAAAAACAGGAGAACATAACCGAATATGCACGAGTTTTACTTATTCCCGAAAAAGTTCCATAAACCTCATAAGTTGATAAAAGTCTAACCAAAAGTGATGTATTAGTTGCATAATGGAAAAAGCAAATGGTGTATTACTTTCTACCCCACCAACATTTACCAATAAAGGGGGGAAATAAGGATTACCTACCTCCTTGTTTAGTGGGTGAGGAGGGGTCTTCATTATCCTCCATTTCATCTTTTCAATTCAGGTGCTACCACTTTTTGGGTTATTATTGTTACCATCTGCTTCTAATAACACTTTCTATACAAAGAGTTACTTATATTGCAAAGGGGAAAAAAGATCCAATAAAAGGAAATGCATTACCTTCTCAACTGAAAGTCTAAGAGTAGGCATGAATTGATCCAGCAGCTTTGTCAAGGACCTCTTTGTTCTCAATCTCTCCACCCACCCTTCCATGATCTGGCCTTCCTCTCAGACTCCACATCATTGCCTCCTAATAATTCCAAACTTCCCTACCATGGTAGAAAAACAACTGTCACCGTTTTACCACATATAATCAAGGAAAGGAAAAATAGTCTTGCTCATTGGCTCCCAAAGGAAAGAGACAAAGCTCCTATTTTTTTAAAAGGTAGTAAATATCTCACACCTCATTAGATCTCCATAGTGAGTCCATATGTGAACTAATCATAGTTGACAGAGATTTCCGCTGTATTGACTGGGTTATGTCAGTTAGGACCAAGTGAGGGTAAACACAATCCCACAAACATCAGGAGGCTGAGAATGGGGGAGGGTGTCTACCCTCATCAAAATCTGGGGTATTATTTTCCCAAGGTGAAGGGATTATAGAAAAAGGAAAATGACAATTGTCTATTATATGCTAATTCAGAGACTATAAATTCTTATCATAGTTGTATAAGGAATGTTCTATTTTTAAAATAAGAATGGTACTTAGTTTAGTCAAGGAGCAAGGAGGCTGCTTTATTGTGTCTAACTTCATTCTTTTGCCTCAGCAAATTACAAACCTAACTTAGTTCTAATGATTCATAGCATGCATAGTCAATTTTCCCTTGGAAAGAACTCAGAATTATCCTTTTTCACATAAGGTACTATGGTAATGAGTTTTGGTCCCTGGTGACATGACATCTGCTAGATTCAGATCAGTGAGCCAGAAATAAAAAGTTCAATCCACTATTGTCCAGCTTTTAAAATTTCATATGCCAACAAATTATTTAAGTGTTTGTCTTTTAAATATGATTTACTTAAGGTGAGTTCTGACTTCGTTGTTCATCCTTGCTTTCTTTCCTATCCCCTGTAATCTTCTGGAAGATGGGTAATAAAAATGGACTACACACACACACACACACACACACACACAATCACACACACACATACACACACATAGAGGCATGTGACCATGACATGCCAATTCAACTATTTTCATTTAATTAATCCACATAAACAAATCCAAAATTGAGTAGCTTGGTTTCCACTATTCTGCTTTAACTATATTCCATTCTTTCTTGAGATCATAGTTATTCAATTATTTATATGACAGTATTTCTTAAATATCCATGTCAAAATGCTTCTTTAAAGTATTTTTCTAAACATTTATGTAGAGCCTTTTAAAGCCACTTTGGTTTTATTTGAACTTTTAGAGTCAATTGAAGATGCACCTAAAACATTGATTATATTTAATGAATATCTTTTCACTCTTCCTCAGTGATAGCATTTTTATTTTACCTCTAGATGTTAGGATGAAATGCTAATCTGTTAATCACCATCAACTGTTGCCATGGGGAAATCCACGGGGAAATCCATTAGTCATTTTATTCTCACACCAATGGGCATTTTCACCAGGAATTCAGATTGAACCTTCCTTATATATCCTGCTCATGGCCAACTGCAGCATTATTCTACATGACTAAATCCTCCAGCTCTTTGCAATCAAGGAAGAGATGTCTTGGTAGGGAGTTTGGTCCAAGTACAAAATCTTTTTCATAAAATTTATGTTTTGCTGCATCCTTTTCCAATGTTTTACCAGTAAATAAAATAATTTTGTGCAGGAGACATGCAGAGTGTGGACTTAAGCCCACTCTCAGGGGTAAAGTTTAATCTTACAATAGGTCCAGATTCTCTGACCTGGGATCTATTAGAAAGTAGAATTAGCCCATGTGATGGAAGAAAGAACGTCATTTCTTCTTAACTTGTTGATTTGGAGAGAAACTTGTTAAATTCAAATTTAAGGGAAAGTATTCTATTTATTAATGTTTTATTTACACACAGATGAATGCATGAGTATATATAAACACATCTGTGTACAAACACGCAAATCCAAGTCAAGTGGTAAATATGAAATAGAAACTATTTCTATGTAATATTTTGCATATTCCACAAACTTTGGCCAAGTAATAGAATGTCTATTGGACAGAATATTTTCTCCATAATCTAGATTACAGGCAGACCAAATAGTGTAAATAAAGGTCTAGAGCATTGAACTAATTCATGCTTGTTTCCTAAATCGCATTTCCCTGTCTGCAATCTTTGTTCAATTTCACTTGAAAGGGTAAAAAAAGAAATCATTCATTCTATTACACACTGAAAGAGACATCTTTGATGTAGAACTAAACAGAAGTTAAAGTATTTCAGCGAGGAGCGTGTTTTCTAGACAAGTAACTATCTCAGCTTTTCATTCTACTAAATATTACACCGTTTTCCACTTCAATGATATCAGTTTTCTTGTGTTGCTTTGCTTCTTGGCATTTCTATTCGAATAGGGTTTGCTTTGGTTTGGACTAACATTCTTACTTAAATTGGTGCCAGTCTTTCCCAGAATATAGTTATTTGATAGAATAGCTTGAAAATAGTAACAGAAATAAATGAAATCATTTAAAAACATACATTCCTAACAATTCTGGGAATGCCAGAAATTCTATATCTTGCCAACAAATCATTTTTCACATCTGGATTAGATGTATTTTCTGCTACATGGACACAATCTCCCAAGTGAACATTTCTATTAAAATGTATCTTTATGTTGACTTGTTTAAACACAGTTTACATTTATTCAAGAAGAGTTATGCAAGTAATTCTGAAAATTAATAGTGACATGTGGGTTGGATTCCAGAAAGGGGCTTAAACATTATGGTCTTCATAGTCTATTGTACAAGTCAAAGAAGGAAGCTTCCAGGAATGCTCCTGAGATCAGGGATCCCTGGGTAGACTGAGGACTAATGACCAAACCTGGAACTGATGCAATTGAAGGAGAAAAGACAAACTATGCCATTGATTCCATGGATAAAGCCCTGGTGGATGGGGTGGGGTGGGGGTGGTTGATGACTTTCAGAACTTCCTATGGCACTGAAAGAGGTTCCAGGGATATATCAGTGAATAGAGCAGACAGCTATCCCTGTCCTTATGCAGGTGATATTCTAGAGAGGAGACATTGACACTAAGCATGGTCAGTAAATAGATGACATAGAATAATTTAGTAGTAAAATGTTAAAAGACGTGGCCGTACTTGTGGCATCGGATCCTGTCAGATCTCAGAAGGGTCAGGCCTGGTTAGTACTTAGATGGGAGACCACCTGGGAACACCAGATACTGTAGGCTTGGGAGAAAGACCTGGCAACCCACTCCCATAAAATAATCAGCCATTGAAAACCCTATGAATAGCAGAGAAGCACTGACAATAGTGTTTCGCCTGTTGTATGTAGGGTTGTTATGAGTTGGATACCGACTTGAGGGCACCTAACAACAATAACAACAACAACAGGGTTCAACTGAATAAGGTAGACAAGGCAGGTCTCACTGTGGAAGACCTTGATGGCAGCAGAGTGAACAAAAGGCACAGTAGAAGGAGATGAGATTAGTCAAGTAAGAAATTCAGATTTTGCAGCACCTTTTGGATGAATCTAAGGACCTTAGCTTTCACCTAGAGTGAAATGAGAAGCAGAGCACAGCACAGTCTGATTTGCATGTTTAAGGTAACTCTGGCTAGTATACTGAAGATAGACCATATAGTGTGACTGGGATGGAAGTAGCATGAGCAGTTGGAAGCTGCTGAAATCACCTTAGGCAGAAGCAGTCAAGGCGCTACATACAGTTGGATTTTGGCTATATGCTGATGGTACAGCCAATAGGATTTTCTAGTGCAGTGCACAATGATGGAAATAGAGCAGTAAAGCATGACTCTGCAGCTTTTGGCCTAAATAACTGGGGTGAGAGTGAAGGTGTCAGAGATCAACCAACAGCTGTGATGCTGTGACATGAAAACAGAGTCTGATGTAGCCATCTGTGTTATGTTATTTGCATCATTTCTAAACCAATCTCCAGGGGAAATTTGGCCACATATAAAAGTTTTCAGCCAGGCACTTTGGCACTCACCTGTAATCACAGCATCTTGGGAGGCTGAGACAGGAGGATCTGGAACTCAAGACCAGATGCAGCCTGTAGAATTTTGCAAGACTCTGTCTCAAAATAAAAACAAGCAAACAAACAAAACAAAACAAAACATGAAAGAAGGATGCAGCTCAGAGGACTAGCGTGTGTGAGGCCTTGGGTTCAATTCCCAGTACTGGGAAAAAAATTTTCATTCCATGGAAGTATAAAGAGTGAGTGAAGTTTCTCTTTTTGAAAAGATATTTATGAAATTTAGCTCCACAGGAGTTGGATAATATAATTCTAAATTTAGCTTGAAGACTTCCAAAAACAGATACGAGAAGAATGGATTTGGATTTTGAAACCAATACCAAATTTCTTATTCATGCAATAATGGTGAAGGAGTAGGGAAAGAGGTTATCTAGGCAGTAAAATTCCTGCAAATCATTGATGTGTGAGCCCAAGAAAAGAAGGATGGAACCAGAGAGTGCATGGCAGGGATTTAGACTTCATGAGTTGAGGGGGAGAACATTCTCCTGAGCCTGTCTCTTAAGGAAGACAGGGTGTTGGGAAGGCTAAAATTCTTGCACTCTATTCTGAGGAGCAGAATAAAGATAATACATTATTCCCTTTTGACGGTACTCCAATCTGATTTGATCTAGTCTTGTTATGGGAAAATAAGGTTTATACGCTTTGCAATTTTTAAATTTGCTTTCCAGGTTGACTTTTTGAAGTAGGTAAGAGAGTCATCTGAGTCAGTTGGGCTTACTACAAGAGAATGCCATAGACTGGGTGGATTAAGCACCAAACCTTTATTTCCCACATTCTGAAAGGTAGAAATCTAAGCTTGGGATGCCTGCACTGTTGGGATGTTGGTCATGGCCTTCCTTATTCAGAGATGGCTTTCTCCTCATTGAATCCAGAGAGAGAAAGCAGCCTATCTTCTTGTCTTTTATTATCATATAACAAGAGCTCCACCTTCATGACCTAATTATCTCCTAAAGGTCATACCTCCAGGTACCATCACAATGAAGATGAATTTTTTAAATATGAATTTAAGGAGACCAATCAGTCCATAATAACATTAGTATTATTATACATGGTACAATGTCGGGCAGTGTTTTATTCTATTGTACACAGGGTCACAATGAGTCTAATCTAAATTGATGGTCCCTAACAAAAACAATCCACAAACAATCCATGTTTTATGGATGGAAAAAAGTGAGGCTAAGAGAAATTAAACAATCAGATAAATACCACAAGGCTTGTTGAGCCAGGATTACCTTTTCTAGATGTACGTGTCTACATAAATCTCATCATCTCTGCATTGCTTACGGCTTGCCATCTTTAACCAATGCAATTGGTAAAGAAAGGAATTATTACAGCAACTGGCAGTTATAATTTGAATTTGAACTAGTCTGCATAAGCAACGACCATACTGGTAAGAACAATTAGTAGCAATTTTGCTCTTCTAGAGAGCCACACAATGAAGCTTTCTACCTCTTTCCATATAACAATAAGCAAAGAAAAAAGGTTAACTATTCATGATTCTGGGTAGTGTTGGTAACTTAAATAATATAATTTGCTGTTGATAAGGCAATTGTTAACTATAGCTATTACCAACCTTTGACCTCATCAGCCTCTGTTCTAATCAAAATCAAGTCAATCATACACATATGGAATATGAAAATAACTTTTCATTTTTGTTTTTATTGGATGCATTATGAAATGCATTGCTGCTATGTACTTTAGGAATGACTTTGACATCATCAAAACACACTCTGTCTTCTCTATTAAAGAAAGCATGCTGATTTATGTTCTTTTCCTAGAATAAATATCAAGAGTAATTGACTATGTTGTTTTTGTTGTTGTTAGGTACCCTCTAGTCCTGTCTGACTCATAATCACCCTCATAGAGTTTTCTTTTTTTCCTTTTCTTTCTTTTTTTTTCTTTGCAGTACTGGGGGTTGAACCCAGGGCCTTGCGTTTGCATGTTTTGCAAGTTTTACTTTTTGATACAGGGTCTTTTTCAATTACACAGACTGCTTCTGGTCTTGAACTTGCAATCCTCCTGCCTCTGCCTCCCAAGTTGCTGGAATTACAGGCATACACCATTGCGACTTGGGAGTGGATTGCCAAATCCTTCTTCCATTTTTGTGGTGCTAGGAATCGAACCCAGGACCTCAGAGACTGCAGAGCAGTGCTCAACCAAATGAATTAAATCCCAGCCCTAATTGACTACATAGCACCAGTAATTTCCAACATATGATATCAATGCAGTGTCATTTTAGCTATAATTACAGCAGTTTTATAACATGATTAAAATATATCATGTAAACATGATTCATGTTACTTACATAGTATTTGAAAGTAATTATATCTTAAGAAATGCTTTAAAAAATAAGAATTTTCCATGATTTGAAAATGTTGACTAGTATAATGTTGCTCAGATTAGCTACAAATTGTTCCCACAAGTATATACTGTTATAAATATCACTTTTTCTAAATGTGTTTTCCTGGCAGATAAGCAGGGAACATGTTGGCTTTGAACATGTGTGTTATTCATAGTAAAGGGCATTTATCTCTATTGTCTCTATGTTGTTGTTGTCAGGTGCCGTAGAGTCAGTATCTGACTCATGGTGACGCTCATAAGGTTTTCAATGGCTTACTGTTTTGGGATTTCCTTGGGAGTGGATTGCCAGGCCCTTCTCCCATTTTTTTGGGTGCTGGGAATTGAACTCAGGACCTCAGAGACTGCAGAGCAGTGCTCTACCAACTGAGCTAAATCCCAGCCCATTGTCTCTATAGTATTTTTCTTTTAACTTCAGCCCTTGCTCAAATAGTGTTTGGCTTCTTGATCCTTCTGCTGCTGAATTGCCTTGCTTTTGAGTACATCCATTTGACTAAGAGATCAGATTTGTCATAGTTTTACTCAGTTTCCAGAACTAACTGCTCTCAAAGTGTGAAGGAGCCTGGTTGTAATTTATACATCTGCCAGTCCCATCTCATATTATCAGCAACTGGTGAAAAACTGAGTAGATTCTACTGCCTCAACTGAAATTCCAAGCTTACAAAGTTCAGATGACACAATGAAATAATATTATATAAGCATATATGTGGTATATGGTTGGGTACATACATGCTCAATAAATATTTTTCCGTTCTACCTTTTAGCAAAAGTCTGCACTGTTGTCCGAACTCAATGCTGAGACTTTCAATCACCCAAGCATACATTTATTTCTTCCTCAGTTCAGTAGCCCATTGCTCTTAACAAAGGACACCTGTTTTTGAATTAATGCTCCCCACCAGTAGCCCTGAAACACCAAAGGCATTTCTCTGAATAATTGTAAAAAGCAAACAGGACTGAGGTATTATCCATGAAAATGAATTGAGTTCAATTGCAGTTATGAAATAAAGTTGATCAAATTGAGGAAAATTCTCTAATGACAAGACTAGAAGACACATTAGGTATAAGCACTTGATTGTTAAATACCTTGAAAGGAAGTAAACGAGACAGGAAAACAAGAAAGAGAATTAATAAACCCTAAGAGGAAGAGGTTTAAATGGACAAGAGAAAAAGAAAGTCAAAGAAAAATGGATAGAAAGTCAACTGCCATTAAAGGTGTTTTGTGTGTGGCATATAGATTACTATGTGAATGCTGTCTAAAGTCTGAATTACTGGTTTTCAACATTGTTTCCATATTTTCTGTCCATATCTTCACTAAAATAAGATGCAACAGTTAAGATTCTCAGGTGATTTATATATATCAGCAACTGGCTGTACAAAATGTTCTGCTCATTTACCACACAGGTTGTTTGTTGTTGTCTGACGCCGAGTCAGGTACCACTCAGGGTTTACAATGGCTGATTGCTTTGGGATTGCTTTGGGGAATGGCCTGCCATGTCCTTCTCCCATTTTTGTAGTACTGGGGATAGAACCCAGGTCCTCAGAAAGTGGGGAGCAGTGCTCTACCAACTGATTATCCAGGTTTGATCCCCAGCACCACAACAATGGGAGAAGGACGTGGCAGTCCACTCCTCAAAGCAATCCTGAAGCAGTCAGCCATTGAAAACCCTGTGAGCGTCGCTATGAGAGGGACCTGACTCGATAGCACCTACCAACAATGACAGCCACCGTGTAGGTTTATTTATCAAGTAATGGTTTTTTGCATTTGTGAAATTCTGACCTCATGTTCAGGCACATTTATTTTAAGGAGCAATGCCTGAATGCTACACTCAGCCAACTTGTGTAACCCTATCCAGAAGATGTTTTTGGAATGAGCAGATAAAAAGCTTATGAACAACACTGAATAGGCTATATCTAGTAAGATGTTTAAGACAAGTACAAATAGCACAGAAAGTAAATGAACTAACAAATGCCAAACTCAAAGGAATACGTTAAATCTCTACATATTCTTTCCTCCTAAAATTTTCTGAGCAACATCAGAACAAAATCCAGATAAATTAATGTTTGACCTAAATTTACAGTTTATTTGGTAAATTGAAGGGGATTGATAATCTCAAATAAATCTAATAGGTTAGTGAAAACAGACATGAACAAATCACTTTTAATGAAGCATAATGAGCCTATAGAACTATTTTTTAAAAACCTGCATGAATTTTAAACATGATGAAAAGATCTGTTGAGAAGATATTTCTGAACACATCCATATGACAACTTACATGCCACTCTAAAATATTTCTTCAAAGGGAGCTGAAAGTTGTAATGCTGTAATAAATGCTTTTAAAGACCCTGACAAATTGAAAGACCATACTATAGACCATGGCCTTCTTTGCCAACTACACAGATTTCCTTAGTTACTTAAAAAGCTTTTGGCTAAATAAATTCTATGCCTGTACGCTATGGTTAACTATTTGAAACTAACAATTTAGTGATTTTTATCTTTTGAGATACATTTGGTGATTGGAAATTTGATGCTGAACTGCAGCCTCTTGAAAATTTCAGATTTAAAGAGCCTCCTGTGCAAACTGAAGAATTCACTGAATATAAAATTACAGTAATTTTCACAGACTTAGAATCTAATGATTACTGTAACATTCATGCTGAGATTTTCTTGATGTTGGCTAATATGTGTCCTTTAGATAAGTATATTTTAGTTTCTCTAATTTTTTCTTATTGAAAAGTGAATAACTTTTAAGATTTTTTCCCAATAGTATTTTATACTTAATCTCACTGCTATTATATTGGAAACTTTTGCATCCTTAGCAACAGATAGAACTTGTCAAAGATAATATTTTTAGGATTTATACTGAATATGTAGGCATTTAAGTTTATGGATAATGGCATTCCAATCAAGAGGTAAATGTTGATTACTTTTATCATAGATTAGTTTTAGGACTTTAAATAACAGAATAGAATGGTATATACTCGTGTCTGCATTCTATTCACAATGATTTGAGATCCATCCAAGATGCTGTGTGTGCCAATAGATTATTCCATTTTATTGCTAGATAGTGTTTTATTGTATGAGTAAAACACAATTTACTTATGTACTCTGCTGAAAGAGATTTGGTTTGTTAACAGTTTGGACCATTACAAATATGCCAGTCCTTGGACAAGCATATTTTCACTTCTCTTGAAAGAATACCTAGACTAAGGGCTTCTGGGTAATATGGATAATGTATGTTTATCTTTATAATAAATCATTGCATCAGTTTTCAGGTGGGAGTGCCATTTTATACTATTGTTAGAGAGTGATTTAGAAAAGATCTAATTGCTCCAAATACCTATAAACACATGGTGTGGACATTGTACTGGGTATATATAAGTGAAGATTTCAAAAATCCATTATATCATTTACCCATAAATGCCCATTATATTTACCTTTTTGGTCCACTATATTTACACTTTGTGTGTGAAGAAACTATTTTAGCTTTCTGTATATGCAAGGGTTACTCGATAGGCCTGGAGTGCTCTAACGTTACACATTTCCAACAAAGGCCTGAATTTCAGACTAGCCCCAGGCTGCTCCCAGGAGATGAACTCTGAGCACTTAGAATACTTTTTTTTTTTTAAAGAATGTTTTTGTATGCCTGAGGCTTTGGATTGCAAACTATTAGATCCTATATGCTAACAATTTGGTTTATGGGCAACCTCATGATGAGACCTGATTTCTTACATGACTCCACAGATTTCTTTATGTCCAGCTTTTAGGTATTCAAACTGTGAGTGATCCCTCTCTGTTTTATGACCTAAATCTGTTTTGTTTTAATTTGGGTCACTTGAAATCACGTTTGCTCTCCAATCCCGTGCCTGTGTTTTTGAGCTATTGGAGGCCTCTGTCTCCTGCTACCCTACCCTAGCCTTCAACAACTCCTGCCTGTTATGTCTTAGCTTACCTCCATGCACTTGCCAGCCATTGTCATGCACTGAATAAAATGCTGAGTGACTCAAAGGGATTTTTATCAGTTATCCTTTCTTGATTTCAGCCACTCATAGCTTGTTCTTTGTGGTCAGTGCCCATGTCTTTCCTCGATTCCTCTTCATCTACCACTCTTCCATGGATGCAGTAGCTATTTTATCCTCAGAGCAATTTTATGTTCCAGCTAGTGAGGCATTAATGAACAGTTCAAACATTCAAAACACTAATGAATAGTTCAAATTCCTTCTCTTAAGGATCTTACACCTTACTGAATGAAATAATAAGTTACATAATATATAATGTGTAATTATTAGTGCTAAAGAGAAAAAGCTACAAATGGAGACAAATTGTCAGGATGGCATTTCACATTTCAAATACTGTGGTCAGGGATTTCTCACATCACTGAGTAAAGTATGAAGGAAAGGATAATACTACAATCAGAAAACTGGACAATGGATACCTATCTTTCTCCCTGTCTTACAAACTGCTCTATGATACACATTGTTGTTTTCCCAGTTGCCCAACAATAACATAAAACCAGGCATATACAAATATGAATTAATTAACAATCCAGCTAATACCATATTTGACTACCATATTCCAAATAATTAGAAAATGAGTATTAAAACAATGTAGAAAAAGAGCGTGATATTATAAATAAACATTCCTTGATTCAGATATTTTATATTTGGAATTTATTCTAAGAAAGTATGAAATGCTGAAGTTGACTACTGGCCACTAGAGACAGAAATGCTGATGACAATCTGTTAGGTAGCTTTGGAATGACTGCAGATACTTACATAGCTTGGTGTATAGGAGTGAACTCCTCCTCCCCTCAAGAGTGTGATGGCTTATCAGGCATAGGTGAAAACTTGGAGCAAACTCTCTTTTTCCCTTAGAAATGCTGCTTTATACCTTACCAGGCCCACATATGACTCACTGACCTCAATTATTGGACTTCAAGGTACATATAAACCCAAGGGTTTGATAGATACTTTGAGAGCTTAGGCTATGGCAGCCCTTTCTTAGGACACCTAGAGCTCAGACTGTGACAAGCCTTGGAGCTTTGGAACCTTTGAGCAATACCCAATGCTGCCCTTTTGCATCAAGTGTCTCTCTGCTGTGGTGGTCAAGTCAGTTTCTAAGAACCACTCATGTAAATGTATACTTCAACCTTTAGTTAGATTTCACTTCTCACAGAGGCTGGCTTCTATCTTATGTAGTCAACTGGACTTTAACAATTTTGGAACTCACTCACCAATGTGCTTAATGTACTTTGTCTATTGAGTGTATTTCCCTGTGATGTTTGTCTACTTAGTTCCCATCACCCAGTTTAAGCTCTGTAAACTTAAGAAGAAATTCTATGTGTGGCAAAAAAACAAAAAAAGATTTGTGAAGTCATACTTTGATCACTTCCTTGTTTCCATGGTACAGTACACAAATTTACAACTTGCTGAGACCAAGGCCTTCATCAAGTGTAGGTACCTGCTGGAGATTAGAGAAGGTGTCAGGAACACACAGTCTGGTAACTTGTGCTGATTTTGCTATGACGAGACTGTGATGGGAGTGTCTGGTGGTACTATATCTGTGGGAATGGAGGTGTGGTATGTGGCTTTGTGAGCTTCAAGAGGCAGAATGTGGGACACTCCATTTCTGAGTGTCACGGCTGAGACAGTATGGTCCCACAGCCAGTAACTGTGACAGTGGTTTTGAGCTCACTGAATCTACCCATGATGATACAAAACATGCTTTTTAGTGGTAAGTTCTTTACAGTATATTGAAAAGAAAAAAATCTTCCAATAACAACCTGTGTCAGCATAACACAAAGAAAAATGATCTCAGTGAATCTCTGAGTAGTAAAATTACAAGTGATTAATTACATTTGTTTTGCCTATAAGAAATTTATAATTTTTCTACTAAGAGAATAATACAAAGAGTTCTTTTTAAGGGAACTGTTTTATAATGTACATAGTTCTTTTATCTATATTGCTACTATTATCAAATGAAAATGACAATCACCCTTGTGGATCTTTACCAAACTAGAGCAACATCACACCTCAGTTGGGGATTGTGCAACATCTTATTATTTTCTGAACCTATGATTAACTTCTGAATGTTACTGACACCTGTTTAAAACTTCACAGGATAGTCTATATATAGCTAGAAAAATACCATTTTATTTCATGGCTGACTAAACTTCATGTAAAACATAATTGATTAATTAATACCCTTCATTTAGTTTCAAAATTTTCAAAGTAAATAATTCTGGATTACTTTACTTGAAAATAAAATGGTACTGCCAAGTAGGGTACTACGTTTGATATTATGACTCTAAAATAGGTTTTTCCCTAAAAAGCTCTCTAGATGAATGTCTATTTCAATCTTGGATGCTGCCATCTTAATCTTTTTTGACATACCATTGATTACCACAGATAAATGAGTTATAGCTATTTCAGGGAGAGATGGTTATCATAGATAAATATCTACAGCTACCTACCTCAGACAAGGATTATAAATATCAATGCTGGACCTAAAATTTTCATAGTCTTTTGTATTTTACCAACTGCTCTCAAATATGGCTTGTAGATTTAGGGCTAGAATTTGTAAAGACATGATATAGATAAATAAACAATAAATGAGAAAGCTGTTGGCCTAGTAACCACTAGAACCTAAGAAACAATGGCAGGTTCTCCTATACATTATAAAAGCTAAACAAATAGATACAAACAAATTAAGGGTGAACTCATGAATGAATCAGTACAGAAATAAACATAGACAAAGGCACTCTTCCATAAAAATGTTTAATTTCTCTCCACAACATCTGCACAGTGTTTGAGTTCCTGAAGGTAATTTCTCCTATTTGTGAATTCCTCCTTAGGCCAAATTGAAATTGTTTCTCTTCACCTTGGAGACATAGAGAAAATTGCTATCACAGCCTGCAGGAGGAGTGTTGTTTCAGAGTTAAAATAACTTGATATTCTGCTATTCAATTTCTTTTATCGGCTTCACCTTAAAATTATAATTTTGCAACTAAAAAGTTTAGTTAGCAGTAGTAACTATGGAGGGATTAGTGTCAAGTTGTGGGATACTTAAGGCTATAAATTTGCAGGTGAAATTTCAGATCAAAGGGAAGGAATAATCAGTGCCCCCAAGCCTTATCAGCAGCATAGATTGAGTTATATTTTGGAAGGAGTGAATTTGCACTGAGAAATGCAAATTCTAGATCTTGCCACTTAAGAAATTTATTTGTAAAGTGATGGTATTGAGCACTTGCTTAAATTCTATAAATATTCTATTTTTAGGTCCAATAGTGTTTGCTTAAAGAAGCAATTTTATGGTAATTCTTACATGATGCCTGAAGGAAAATGCTGCAGAATAAACTTAAGTTTGGAGAAGGCTGTGTGTTCTACTTACCTATGAATCTCTATGGTTTAGAGTAATACATGGAGGGTTCTAATTTATATGCTTTACATAACACATTGAGAAAAACTGATTTAAAGCAAGTTTGTTTGCATATTAGCTTGTTTGCTTAATCATTGACTTAACATTATTGTTGATTTCCTTTTGTTTTGGTAAACCAAATTATTTTGTTAAAGAACCAAACCAAGGAACCAATTCAAAATCAAAGTTGCTTCATCAAGATACCACTTAACAATGATAAACAAAAATAACCAAGGAGCCATGATCTATACAATTTATCAAAGATAAGTATGTGCTAACAGATACTAAAATTACCCCAGGACTTATACCTGAAAAGGCTTTTCCTTTCTTCAACATAAAACTACACCTGTTTAAATTCATTTCATTACTCATAAAAATGCTATAAAAATTTCTCATTGCTAAAGACAACATGTGATGATTATGGTTGCTAGGTAAATAGTTAGCTGATAACATTAATGCTGAGTTTTTAACCAAAACCTATAAGACCTGATTGATTACATTCAAGTGGAGGGGAAAAATGTACAATGGCTCAGAGTAAGTTTCAGTTTTTGAATACAAAAGTGTATTGCATTCCATTAATGCTGCTATGTAGGTTAAAGAATCCTATCTAATCTGCTAACAGTGTTGATTTACTCTCTTGCATAAGTAGCCATTCTTGAAGTCATGTAGAGGCCCATGTTCAATATAACAATCAAAAGTCACAGACAAAAAGCTATTCAGCTAAAGCCAATTTAACAATGTGGTATTAATTATGACTGCATGAGTAAGCTCAAACTTAATTTGTTAATACTTCAATTTGTTTGCATTTCTCTTTGGCTATATAACTCAAATATTTAATCAGTTGCTTTCTGAAATTCAGAGTTTGAACCAGAACCTAAGACTTCCCTTGATATCTAGATTTAAATAAAAAAGGATTTACATATTGTCAGTGTATACCTAGCAGAAAACCTTGTAAAACAGTAATAAACTGAAAGGATTGCTTGGTTTTAATATAACGCAAAGCATTGTAAAACTAGAACATAGATAAACCTGCCAATAGAATTACAATTTCACATCTAAGACTTTATTCAAGTAGTAAATTAGTGCAAAGAAGGGTTTAAAATCAGTTTATTGGTCTTTATGGTCACTTCAGTTGACTAGTAGTAGAAGCAGCAGAAAGGAAGATAGGTAGAGTTCAATGCAGAGTATTAGAATTCATAATGATCAAGAAAGTGGAGAGAATTTCTCTCATTTCTAAACTGAATGGCCAGACAGACATGGTGGGGCACACTTGTAATTCTAGTTACTTGGAAGGTGGAGGCTGAAGGATCATCAATCCGATGCTTGAGACAGCCTGTGTAACTTAGCGAGACCCTGCCTCAAAATAAAAAAACTAAAGAGTAGCTAGAGGTGAAGCTCAGCTATAGAGGGCTTGCAAAGTATGCTTGAGGCCGTGGGTTCACCAACACCCCAGTACAGAAAAATAAACAAATATATAAATGAAAAAATAAACTGAAGAAAACATAAAAGCGAAAAACAATGTATGTATTTTGTCATGAAAGACAAGTCAGTAGAAGAATTTTGAGAGCCAATTTTACTTTTATATTTTATCCTAAATATAATAAAAATTAACCTTTGCTTTGGTACTATGCATCAAAATTATCACAAACAAAGAGAGAAAAAGGAAAGATAGTTATTTCAATTCTACCATCAAACCTTCTGTATTCTGCTACTCAGCATTTTGGTCAACTGGTGAAAAAAAAAATAAAAAATAAATAAAATAAATAAATAAATAGATTGTAAACAAAGGCAGAAGAAATGGAAAAATGTCTGAATTGTGTCACAACTGAAACAGTATAAAATGGATTGAAAAAATAACACTGTATTGAGGCAAATCATAAAGGTACATGGCAGGCATGCTGCCCAAGACAAGAATACATGGATGATTTATATCTCCTTGTTTTCCATATTTCTTACACACTGACATTTGTAACTACATATAACTGTAACAGAATTTTATGAAAGTCCTGTAGAAGATGAGAGTATTTGGCTAAAGTTGGAATAAAAACACATATATAAATATGAAATGTATAACAGAATAAGGACAAGAACCAAAGACAAAGGAACAAAAGTACAATAAATTAACCTATTTCTAGGTAAGGGGCTGGGGTCTCACTCATTTGGTGGAGTGCAGCTCTCTTTTCTCTGAGGCCCTGGGTTTGATCACCAGCACTGCTGAAACCGGAGAAGGACCTGGAAGCCCACTTCCAAACAATCTGCCATTGAAAACCCTATGAGTAACAGAAAAGTATTGACATAGTGCCAGGCACGGCACAGTGTTGGGAGTGTTTTGTTCTGTTGTACATAGTATTGTTACAAGTTGGATATGACTCCACAGTACCTAACAACAACAATTTTTAGTTAGGACTGTAATTCTTTTGGACTATGCCATTTCAAATGCTCTAAAACTACAGATTTTTTTCCATGTAAAGTCACAGGGTCAATTACAAAAAATAAAATAAGTTCTATAAGGTTTTGGAAGAATAATAATACTATTACCATTTTAAATTGACGTTATTCTGAAATTCAACTGTTAAATGTTTACAAAGACATGAATGGTTGAGAAGTATTAGAATAGAAAGGATTTTGAAAAGTAATATTAAAAGAGTCCTGGTTTTATACACAAACACATAAACACAGATACACAGATATATTTAAAGAGAGTCAAGGAACATCATTGTTGTAAGCTGTTTTATAGGATTCTGGATTTAGTCACCTCCCTGTTGTCCAATGGGAAAAGGAGCCAGAAACCCACTCCCAAAAAATAGCCATTGAAAACCCTATGAATGGTGGAGAAACACTAACACTACTGTTTTGCACCTAACAACAACAACTTTTGTCCAATGTTCTCAGAAAGTAGTCAAGCTTCAACACAGCCCCCAATGTTTTTGTGTTTTTGCAGAGAAAGATGCATCACTTTAGGAAATTCTATCTCATATTAAAAACTTAGCCAAGTGGTATTGCCTCAAGAGAATAGCTATTGATTTACCATAGAGACCAATAAACTCTAGAACATGATGAGTTATTAGATAGCATCACAAGAAAACTTAGTTGTTTTTATTATCCTTGTGTATGTAAACATAAAATCAAGAAAAATTGTTAAAGAATATTCCTTACTTGTAAATCAGGGTTCTGGTAACACAGCTTTGAAGTAATTACCTTCTGTGGCTACATTGTCTCATATGTTTTCTTTTTATCCCCTAAATAAGAGTGGCCTAGCTAAGCAGGAGGATCACCAGTGGGGAGTCATGGAAGCAACTATACAAGTAGCATAGTAGACATAGCTGCGGCACAGGAATAACCCTCCCAAGGGCAGAAGCATAATAACGTTGCACTCAGTTTGAACAAGGAAATGGAAATGGCCGTTCGCTCATCTGATTTGAAAGGAAACATTGGTGGTTGAGTAAAATAGGAGTCTGTTTATGTGACTGAGATTCGAAAAGATAGCTAGCTAATTTCCTTCAAGATTCCTAGTCCATTTATACTTTTTGCTACTGTCATGTGATGCATATTTCTGAATTAAGCCAATCTTATGATCTTTCTTATGAATTTCAGTACAACACATATCACACTCACTTCTTTATCTATTGTTGCACTGTCTCAAGGATAAAAGTCATAAGCTCCTAGCCACTAAGAGCATTTCGTCTGCTTATTGTGTGTCCTATAACACTTAAGGGAACATCAGGCACCATTTTGGCTCTCTGTGAAGAATAATTTACCCTATAATGAGATCTGAAACAGAGTGGGGTTATTGAGAAATAGCTCTACAGTCCATTTCTGGGCCAAATACACTAATGAGTCTAGTTGATTTGAGATATATGTACTGTCTTTTCAGGTGGGCAGCTTTAGTTCATAAACAAAGGAAAACAAGAAATCAAAAAATAAAACTTCATAAAATTGAAAAATATTGTCTCTAGTTTAAAATTTTTTAAAACACCATCTATCCCCTGTACAATTTTGCAATATTGATGCAATTGTTTAGCTTTGATCATATTTGCCAGCTTCTGGCAGGTGCTTCAAAACTAAGATTTAACTAGAATGTGGCTAGATTCATTACTTTCATATGTATGGGTGCTTCAGGCTTTCCCAAAATAATCTCTCAGAAATCTCAACACTATTTACTTGATACTAACAGAACACTGACTAATATATAGGTGAACATATTCTGCTTTTCCAAAGGCAAAATCAATACCTTCTGTGATCTGTGAAAGATGATTTCAAACACTAAAAGTGAAAAGCAATATACAGACAGAAGTACATATGTGTGCGTGTTTCATCCTAATGTTCGAAGTTTTATTTGTGGGGTAATCTTAACATCAATTTCATAAGTTGTGTTCCATTAACCAATGTTATTGACCTGTGTATCTTGTATTGTGCATTTAAGGAGATGGTGGAAATTGTTTTCACGACAGGGCATTTTTCCCCCGAAGAAATCAGATGCTAGAAAGGGTCTCATTCTCTACTCATTCAAGGGACCTGGCTTTCCATTAATCTCTACAGAACATCCTACAGTCTCCAGAAGAATAGAAGTATATGTGTACATCTTTATATATATACTATATATAATATATATAATATTCATACGGTATGTAATGTGCTTGCAAAAGAGAGAATGAATAATGGATAATACGTAAGTTTCAAAAACAAGTTGAATTAAGTTCATCCTGTTCAGCATAATAAGGTACTAGAAGAAAAATGCAGTTTTAAAATATTTCCATAAAAATGAGAGAAGGTGTTCTCCAGTATTAATGACTGAGGGCATTCAAATTAAACCCTGAAAATTCCTCTATGCCAAATGTTGGCAATGACATGGAGCAACTAGAACATTTAATTCTTGTTGGTGGAAGCACAATTGGTAAAACCACCTTATGAAACTCTTTGACCATATCTACTAAAGCTAAATGTGTGCCTCTCCTATGACAAAAAAAATTCTGTTTCTAGATAAATTCCCAAGAGAAATTAAGGTACCAATTCTACCAACCTAAGAATAAGCACAGCAGCTATGCTTATTGCACTTGAAAACTAAAACAACAATACAAAGGACCACCAATCACAGAGTAAAAATTAGGAAATTTGCACCTGAATCACATATGGTGCCATACAGATAAAGTTTCTTCATTTAACTAGTGTTCATTTTTGAATATTTTCATAGATTTGTCCCAATGTTTAAGTCATTGATAGACTATGGATACTTTCAGAAGATAAATTATTACTTATCAGTGTAATGATTTAGAAAAATAAAGTTTTTTCCTGAATATTTTCAGATTATAATTTACAAATAAACCCACAAGAAATCATACTTCTGTTACCTAACTCTGGTAAACTTCAACTTTTTTCCATTCTCAGATAATTTTCTAGGTCAATCTTTTCATGAACCCAAAGAAAAGCCCTATAATCTCTGATATTAGATTCAGACTCATAAACACTTGGGAATCTTCAAAAGATTGGTGATATAGTTCAAATTTGGTGGACTAATCTCAGGAAAATGGCTGCTCTTCTCCATGTCAATGACTTCAATTCTCGTTCTAAAATCAAACTTGGACTATCAAAGATACTGCACTCATCCCTGCCTTGATTACATTCTCAGAGTTCTAGAAGATGCTGTGGAACTACTGACTCATCTGACAACATGGGTAAATCTTAGTAAGTAAAGGAAGCCACACTCAAGTGGCTACACATTGTATGAATCCTTTTTTAAATGATATTCTGAAGGACAAAATTAAATGGATAAAAATCAGATTTCTGGTTGCCAGGACCAGAGGTTGAAGGCAGGAGAGTGACTGAAACTGGGTATGATGGAACTTTTTTAGATGGTGGAAATACAATATATCTTGATTATGATTATGTACATGACTATTTACATTTACCAGAATTCATCAATGTGCATGCTTAAGAAAGGAGGATTTTACTGCTACATATTATACCACAATATACCCAATACATTTGACTTAAATAATAACATTGTTCCCAGAGGTAGTCTGATGAATTAAGTGCAGTGGAAATACCGTCTTCCTTCATTGGAATACATACTATTCATGCCGTTAAAACTAATAATTGAGTTAGGGAAACCATTTCACATTTTTGTTTCATATTAAGCTTGCAATCTGTTAAAACATTCAATATGTGCCTATGTTTTTAAAATAAAATGGAACATTTTATAACAATAGATTAAAGATTCCATCTTGATTATTTAAATTCATCACATGAATTTGGCAAGATCTTTTGGAATCTGCATTTTGCTCTACGGATTATCAAACTTTCTACAGAGCTTTGCGTGATCCACAATTTAGTAAGTATGCTTTCTTTATAGAAAATAGTGTTCTATGAGGAAAAATAATTTTGAATTTGTTTTTGTTTATTTTGTACTGGATTATATGGCCTACATGATCTGTGTATCATAATAAAATCTAAATAAATTAAAAAATAGTTTTGTTATTGTAAGTAAAGTTATATGTTTTAATATTATTGTTCATTTTTTGAAAAACAAAACCACTTTAAATATTTCCTTTAAATTCCACTAGTGCTAATTAAAATATATAAATTACTGTGAAATTTCCTTTCCATCAATTCTCTTAGCCTTTATATTTTTAAGTGATTATACATTTTAAAGAAAAATTGTGTCATAGATTTTATATGAAAATATATCTTAAATTATATATATTTGAATCCATATTTTTTGTGTATCATGCTATTCTTTGTCTGAATTTGTGATATTCCTTTCTAAATTGTTCTGTGGAACACACACATACACATACATACACACACATCAATTGAAAGAAATTTTCTTTCAAAACAGATTTTAGCTCATTTTTAGATATAAGGTTAGTACATATTTTCTTTTTTGAAAGTTTTTAATGATATTTTATCAGTAAGGATTTTAGTTAGTATATAAATTTATGGGTTTAATTATGACATTTCCATACATGCATATCATTGTAGGATGTTCATGTTCACCCCCCACTACCCTCTTATGTCCCCTCTCCCTACCACTGATGGCCCTCCTTCCCACAAATCATCCCACTTCTGCTTGCATGTCATGTATGTACAGAGAGTGCCAAGAAGTGCCACATTTTGCTGTTTTTAGACTGTGTCATATGCTTGTTCCAATGTGACAGTAGAAATATAATCCAGAACATCATACTACATATTGCTACCATAATTCAATTCAACTTAGATAATAGATATGTTCTAAAATATGTATATACTTTTGGCAGTCTCGTATATACATAAATCTACATCCTGCCTATGAGATAAAACATGTAATATTTGTCTTTCTTTTCCTCATTACCATTTCTTATTATCCCCTTCCCATTTCCTTACATAAAGTCCCCTTTCTACTTTCATGGCATATATATAGAAATGTTAATATGTATTATTAAAATATACTGGTAACATCTACATATGAGATAAAGCATGCAATATTTAACCATCTGAGTCTGGCTTATTTTACTTAAAATAATGGTGAATAGCTTCACCCATTTTCCTACAAATGACACAACATCATTATTCTCTTTATGGCTGAGTAAAATTCCAAGGTGTGCATATACAACATTTTCTTTACCCATTCATCTGTTGATGGAAAACTGTGTTGCTTTCATATCTTGGTTACTATGAATAGTGCTGCAATAAACATGGATGAGCCGATATCACTATGGTATGTTGACTTAGATTCCTTCGAGTATACGCCCAGGAGTGATATAGCTGGGTCATATGGTAGTTCTATTTTTAGTTTTCTGAGGAACTGCTATACTGATTTTCATAGTGGCTGCACTAACTTACATTCTAACTAGTAGTGAGAATTAGGGTTCCTTTTACCCAGCACCCTCACCAGCATTTGTTGTTTGTTTTGTTGATGATAGCCATTCTGGTTGGGATGAGATGGAATCTCAGTGTAGTTGTGATTTGCATTTCTCTGATGGCTAAGGATGTTGAACACTTTTTCTTAAGTCTATTGCCCATTTATATTTCTTCTTTTGAGACCTGTGTTCAATTCATTTGCCCATAAATTATAGAATAAGAAAAAGATCCTTTCCAAAATAAATAAGGGGGTATATCTTACCATGTTCTCATTCATTTTTTTGAGAAACTATGCTGTACATCCACATAGATATGTTACAATTGCCTTTTTAAAATGTGCAAAATTATTTTTAAAGTAATATATTCTCAGAAATTATATTGTATAGATTTAAAAGGTACATTGCTGCTCTGCCCTCTCTGAGGCACTGTGGTCTATCCCCAACCCTGTAAAAATGGGAGAACCTGGCAACCCATTCTTGAAACAATTGGCCATTAAGAACTCTACAAGGGAAACTGAGTGAGACCTGACTCCATGGCACCTAACAACAACAGTACTTTGTTATTTCTCTTTATCTATGAATGTTAATGATTATACATAAGATTATCAAAATAGAAAAAAATTATAACACAAGAAGGAAAAGATATTTAAATCAACCCTCCTCAGTTTATGGATATTTGAGCTCTTCAGAAATATCTTAACTTCCAAGCAGAGACATGTGCAGCTGATTTCCTCTTATTAGTTTTTTTCCAGGTAGGTAAAGGATAGCTTTTGAATCCAAAGAAGTATATAAAGTAAGAGAAATTAACCTACAGATCGGATATAATTTAGGGTACATACATTGGAGTTCAGCTGACCTTAAAGGTAAAGATTCATCCATTTCATCTTTCATGACTTCTTTATTGTACTACATATGGAAATGTCAATGAAAACCATTAAAATAGAAAATAGTTTATGAAAGTTGTAAAATGTTAGTTTGCATTACATTTCAATAAAAAATTATGCCTAATTCAAAGCACTTTTCATTTTCACTCTCTTTCTAGTTCATTTCCTGTGATCCTCAGTGGAAACACTGTGAGCATCTGAAAGGTCATTTCCAATATACACCAGTAAATGGAGTTGGGAGAAAACTGCCCCCTAGTGTTGGTATGCTTGTTTTTATACTGGGAAGTAGCACTTGAAATTTTATCTGTAGTGAAAGTCATAAAAACAACACAGGCATGAAAGTGTGAACTTTACTAATAAACAAGAAGAATGCTCTGCTAAATTCTTTGAAATATGTGAGAAGATGTTTAATTAAAATAAATAACAAATGTTTAGGAAATGGAATTGTAAACTACCCTGATTTGATTCACACACACTATATACAAGTATTAAATTATCATTCTGTTCCCCATAAAAAAGAAATATGTTTCCTACCAAATAAATACCTAGTGAGTCATCACAAACAATATGACTTTTTCAAATTACTTTGTTGAAAAGTTATGCTTTCCTTTCCCACAAATATTTCAGCAAATGATACTTTCTAAATATGCCAAATTTATTTATTGTCATATTCTTGACCTCAAGGGATTTATAATGTAGATGACAAGATAGGAGAATTATCATATTTAGTCAAAACATGAATCTTGGAGAAGACATCCAAAACCAAGTTCAACACAACAATGTCGAAATTGTGGGACTGGAAACTTGACAGCTAAATTCAATTCTTAAAAATAAATTTATATTTTACTTACCTTCCCTATGACAGTATAATTCATAACTTCTTGCAATTATAACCATAAAAGAATAGCACGCAAAGAATTCCAGAACATGACAAATGACTTTAAAGGATAGTGATTTAAACAAAGTAAAATCAAAACAGCAATAGGTCATTGCTAAACACACTTACAGATCATTTTATGCACACTTAAATTAAAATAAATTAAAATAAATTAAATTAAATTAAAAACTCAAGAAATGCCAAATTGTAGAGGAAAAAAGCAGTCTTGTATAATCACTTTCCACAAGAGTGGCTCATCTTACCTCTATTACCATTTGCTGAAGGGATGGTGATGCTATAGGATGTAGGCTTGAATTGCCCCTTATAGGACTATGGAGGCTAATATATGCCACAACATTTTTTTGCAGAACCTTCTTGAAATCCTGAAATTACAAAAAATTATCTATCTTTAACATAAGTAAAATAATAGATTCCACTTTATTGAGCAAATGTTGAATAATAAACACTTTGTACTTAAAATCCTTATGCCTGGAGCCTTAGCACTGAGGCGTCCGATTCCGACAGATCTTGGAAGCTAAGCAGGGTTGGGCCTGGTTAGTACTTGGGTGGGAGACTGCCTGGAAACACCAGGTGCTTTAGGCTTGGGAGACGGACCCAGCAACCCACTCCCAAAAATCAATCCACCTTTGAAAACCCTATGAATAGCAGAGAAGCACTGACAATAGTGTTTCCTCTGTTGTATGTAGGGTCAGTATGAGTCGGACCCCCTCTCTAGGGCACTTAACAACATCAACAACTTAAAATCCTTAAGTAAGTACTTAAAAAAAACCCAGTATCATTCTACTTAATAAACTAAGGTCAGAGAAGGGCTGGGGTTAGCTCAGTTGGTAGAGTGCTGCTCTGCACTCTCTGAGGACCTGGGTTCAATCCCTAGACCACAAAAACGGGAGAAGGATGTGGCAACCCATTCCCAAAGCAATCCCCAAACCATCAGCCACTGAAAATCCTATGAGGGTCTCTGTGAATCAGACCTGATATGATGGCACCTAACAATAACAAGGTTAGAGGAGAATTTTAAATACGAGTGGTAAGGAGTTAGAGATAATATGTGATAAAATATTTTAGAGTTTATTTCTGTCACAAGTCAAATTTTAAGAGAAAATGTTCTTAAAAGGTTAGCATATTATGTAGTTCCACTACAGAGTACAGAGTATTTGTTTCAATGACAGTATTTAACTCTATAGTCATTGAATTAGAGAACAGACATGCGTAATGTAGTTCAGTGATTAATAGTATGAATCCTTTCCTTTGAAGCAGTATGCTACAGAATAACTATCCTGAGAAAAATGGGACACTATACAATTATGAACCCTCAAATATTACCTTAAAAAACATAATGAATTTCATGTACATTAATGGCATAAAATCAACTACTCTGAGGACTCAAACTCTGAAAAATTGAAGATCACTGATTCTATTCATCAAGTATAACCAAAGGTCCCTTTGTTATTTTTCTGCTTTGCTTATACAAATAGTTGATGACCACTTGTTATGAGTAAGTTCTATAGAAATATCCACAAAATAATATCATGTCTTGGGAAAGTATCTTCTTCCCACACAATGAGGTAAGAGAATATAAAGCCTAATATCCCTAACAAATCAATAATCTTATCTCTGTTTATATTGAAAATTCAGCTATACCTCTATAAACGAGAGAAAAAGACA
Organism: Pedetes capensis; assembly: GCA_007922755.1. Lineage (NCBI taxonomy): Eukaryota > Metazoa > Chordata > Mammalia > Rodentia > Pedetidae > Pedetes > Pedetes capensis. Next base: position 74,310 of record VMDO01003614.1, read on the forward strand.
ATTATTTGAAGTTAATAATATTTTAAATGAACATAAATAATTATTAATTTTGGGTTATTTGCCCATAATATGATTCCAAAATATGTCCTGTTACTTAACCTTCATGAAAAACAGTTGCTATTGTCCTATAGACACTATGTGCTAGTATATATAATTATCATGAGAACCTCATAAGAAAGGCATCAATGTACTTATTTGAGGAACCTTGTCACAGAGATGTTCGTCTTGCTTAAGATCACATTTTATGGTAGAAAGGATTTGAATTTTGATACTTTTTATTCTAAAATCTGTAGTATTTCCGCAATAGCCTGTGAAAAGAATATTCTTCCCAAAAGAAATGGTACTTTTTAAAGAATCTTCTTTAAGAAAATGTTAAAATTTTCCTCAAGGATCAAGGTCAGTATTGAGTCAATTCTCTTATAATTCCATCACTATAAATTCCATTTCAAGTTTATTGAGCAACATTACCTAATCCTCTTAACTACAACTGGATTTCCAGGGGAGTCTGTGCAAGTAAAATAAGGCAGCATAGCATGTCAACAATGGTTTTCCTCACTCACCTTCTACAGATAATATATTCAAGGAATATGTTTTTTTCAGTCTAAAAGAAAATGCTGCATTCTCAGAAGGCACAAATTGAATAAGAGTAACTAGAATAAGACAACAAAAAATTTTCTAAACTTCTCTTGAACTAGATGGTTAGAAAATGGCTTTATGAGCTATATTGAAGTAGTCTCCTAGTACACAATAGGTTATTAGCCAATAATGAAATGAAATGTGTATATTATTCACCATTTTCACTACTCATATGCCTTTGTGCATCTGTGGTTGTTAGGAGCTACTGAGTTGGGTCTGACTCATAGAGACCCTGTGTACAATGAAACAAAACACTACCTGATGCTGTGCCATGCCTGGCACTATGTCGGTGCTTCTCTGCTATTTATTGGGTTATCAATGCCTGACTGTTTAGGGAGTGGGCTTCTGGGTCCTTCTCCCAAGCCTACAGCACCCAGTGTCCCCAAGTGGTCTCTGTCTAAGGACTAACCAGGCCTGGACCTGCTTAGCTTCTGATATCTGATGTGATTAGAGGCCAGGGTGGTATGGCTATAGGCTTTGTGCATCTAGGCACATAAAAGGCCAGAAGATAGATCGGGGTAGTGGCACATGCCTATAATCCCAGCAACTCAAGAGGCTGAGGAAAGAGGATGGCAAGTTCCAGGTCAGAGGCAGTCTATGGAATTTATAAGAAACTATTTCAAAATAAAAATAAATTTATAAATAAAATAGGCTGAGGAGTGCAGCCCAGTGGTTGAGTATTTCTAAAGTATGTGCAAGGCACTGGGTTCAACCCTCAACAACAAAAAACAAATGAAAAATAAAAAATAAAGGAAAGAAAAAATACAAAGCAAAGCAAAGCCAAAGCCAGAGGGTAACTAAATGTATAGTCAGTTTCCATGTATATGTATTATATTTATATTATAGATATATTACACATGTATACTTATTCAAAAGAATGATATCTAATTCAAAGACAATGATACCTAATCTTTTGAATAAAATGAACATTTTCTAACAATTTTTTTTCCCTAAGGACTCCCACATTTTAGTATTTGTATGTTTAGTATGTTATGATTAAGGAAATATAAAATTGCCAAAAAGTACAATATATTCACTAATACTTAAAAATGAATTTGTATTTTATTATCCACAAAATACTTACTTAAAAAAATAGTTGTACACATACATGCAAGTTCATATTCATTCAGTTTATAGGCTATGATGTCTGATGCTCAAATGAATTCAAAGACTTTTGGAGATATAATTCCCTATGCATTTATATTCAAAGTATTTAAGTTAGGAAATAGTAGCATTAGAACGACCTACTTTGAGAATGTTTTATACATATATTAATTTAATATTAGCATAAATTGAGTATGAAATTTACCATATAGTTCTAGTACATATAATGAAATAAATCTTTGGAGTTTAAAAATAATCTTCATGACATTTTCTTAATGTTTATAAGAAAATTGATACATTATTTCATTGTGTCTGGATATTAAAAAAAAACAATCCAAATCACAAATATATTACAAAAATTGTTTTTAAATTTGTTTGCTAATCTTGAAAGTAGTTAAATTTAGAATAGAAGTTTGAGAGGTGGATTGAGATGTTGAGTTTTCCATCTTATATACAAATTTGTCATATTAAAAAGGTTTTCTTTTTTTTGTGGTACTGGGGGTTGAACCTAGGGCCTCTCACTTGCGTGCTTCTGCAACTTCTGTACCACTGAGATGCAACCCTAGTCCATTTTTTTTTACATTTTGAGACAGGCTCTCGCTAAATTATGCAGACTGCCTCTGGTCTCCAATTTGCAATCCTCCTACATCTACCTTCCAAATCCATGGGATTACAGGCGTGTGTGCCACCATGCCCAGCTATTAAAAAGGTTCTTAAAGCAATAGAATTTCTTCATTTGAAGTAATTCTTTCAGATATGGAACAATAATGCCATTCATTTGCATACAGAAAACCATTATATTTGGTCCTTGTGAATCTTGCTGATCTTTACACTGTGAAATTTTTACCTTTAAGACTTTTCTTTCCCTGTTTTGAAAGATGCTACTTTCTTTTCTACACATTTTTATATTTTCTTTGATATTCAGTACATTTTATCTTTAATTGTTTAAATGAAAAAAGTAATAAGAGAATTTATCATTGGATACAATTCCCCCCTCAAAGCTGAGATATTGAACAAAGCAGAATATAAAATGATTTCCTAGTTTAAACTACGTAGATATTCTTGGTCTACATATTTCCATTGATTCTCTTTTGTAAAAAGTCATAAAAGTAAGTACCTAAGAGTTTTGGAATGTTCACATTGTTGTTAATATGGAATCAATGATGGGCTCTCATATTCCACTAAAAGTACAGAGCATATATGATACACAAATAATCAGAAGCATTTGAAACTTAAATATTACCATCATATTCTAACTGTGCCCCACTGTGTGATTTATTTCATTAAAACACAAGCTTCTTATAATAGTTAGGTTCATAGATAGGTAAGAAGGTAAGAAAGAAGGGGTAGAAAGACAAAGAGGCAGAGCCGAGATAAGGAAGGAGGAAGGTACCTTATTTGAATCCAATTTCCACATTGTATAGTGCTAAATTAATAAACATTTACTATAGGACCTCACTTCCTAATTCCAGATAATTCCTAGAAAAAATTAATGTATGTGTCGATTGATCCTTTCTTTTTCCAGTGTCTGTCAAGTTGTTCCCTAAGGAAAAGTACAACAATTAAGTAAACACTGTTGTGGGTGATATGAGGGTTTGTAGGTTTGGCAGCAAGAGAAATAAGATTAGTTGCAGATCATGCACAATCCACTCTGGTCTAAATCTATTTTCACCTCATTTTTACAAGTGATCTCAGTAAATCAGCAGATAGAACACCCTGATTGAGAGGCACATTATTATTTTTGGCTTCAATAGTTCTATACTGTCTACTTTAGACCAAAAAAGGAAAGAAAGAAAAAAAGAGAAGAGAAGAGAAAAAGAAAAAAAAAAAAAAAAAAAAAAAAAAAAAAAAAAAAAAAAAAAAAAAAAAAAAAAAAAAAAAAAAAAAAAAAAGAGACAAAAGGAAAGGAAAGGAAGAAACGGAAAGGAGAGAAAACATTATAATGAATGTATATTTTATTTTACCTCTCCCCATTCATATGAACCAATATTGCCCAAAGTTGTTCCTCCCCATGAACAGAAAACAATAGTACGGTCTGGTCTCCATCCTCTCTTAACTCTTAACATCAGTGCTTGGATAAAAGCTGTGATAATTGCAGTACTACTGGTCCATTCTTGTCCATTATAATTGTATCCAGCATGATGGTGGCTGCCAACTATAATATAACGATCTGGATATAGAAGGAAATAAGAGATTAAAACAAAATGTGAACCTTAACAATAAATTTAATGACATTTACATAATCCTATTGCAGAACTAAGTGACAATTAAGCAAAATTGTTCTAATAATTAAGACTATTTTAGCATTTTTCACCAATGCCTATTTTAGCATTTTCACCTAATTCACACATCTGTGTATATCAAAACAGAGGCAGCTGTTAAACCCAATTACGAATCCAAAGCTTAGATCCATAGAACTGTCCTTTGCAACATGAATATTAATTAATGAAGCATACAAATATGCCACAATGAAATCTTCACCTAACATTTTCCTAAAGTCATTGTGGGAAGTGCCCTGTAAATAATGTGTATATGCTCAGTAAACAGAAATGTACTATAATACATCTGAGGAGGGAGTTATGCAGTAGTTATAAATATTAAAAATGTTAGTCATGTACAGATTTTGTAATAAATAAAGTATTCAAGGAAATGATTAGTTTCTAACTTAATGGTTTTAGCTCTTCTCCATTCCCTGAAGAAAAAATAAAATTCACCAGCTTTAAAGTCATTCAATTACTGCAAAACTTACCTTTTCACATATTTTATTTCATAGAATCAATCAGTTAGATTGATTAGAAAAATTCCCATGATACATGGATATTTGGATACATGGATACATGTGGCCTGTTTAATGTATATCATCAACTATTAATAGTAATAAAGTAGACTAAACATATATCTCTAGAAGTCTCTTTGATTTTGTCAGCGAATGGTATATATAATAATAAAAGTGAAATTTGTTTGATCAAGTAGTGGTATACATCTGTGTAAGAAGTTTTCTTCATTGTCATTTTATTATTATACAGCCCATAACTTGCTTAATAGTGCAGACCCTGAAGCCAGCTTGCTGGGATTCAGGCTTGGCAACTCACTAGTTGTGTGTATTTAGGAAGTTTATCTAAACTCTCTATGCCTTAGTTTTGTTAACTCCACTATGCAAATAAAATAATATATACATCATTCAGTTGTTTTAAGAGAGTTAGTGTTTGTAACGCACGTTGAACAATGTTTTACACAAAGTAAGTCCTGCACCTTTTTGTAATATTTCAATCACCCCGTTAACATCATAACATCAAAAAAAATGGGTATAAGAAATATGGTATGAAATATCTAGTTTTGAAAAATGGTATGAATGATGTAGTTATCCATATTGAATTGGGAATCAGCAATGGATGTGATCTTTCAAAATTTCATTAAGCCTTAATTAATGGTACACAAAGTTTCCAAATGTTGAAAACTTGGGAGTTTTTTCACCTATCTTCCAGAAATATCTGCAAATTTTGCTTGAAATTGTATTCTAAATGAATCATATCTAGAAAACTTCGTACTGATTGGTCATTGTTTCTGATTTCCAAAATCTGTAAATAAGAATCATGTGAATAAGCAACCAATATTTTTGCATAGATTTCAAACTGAACAAAATTAGAGAAATTTTGCATATTATACAATGAAGAATACTAATGATAGCTTTATGTTTTTAAGTTTTTTTTGGGTAGATTGAATTTCTTTCATCATAAAGCTAGCATAATTTTGTACAATTGTATTTGCAGTAATGATCTGCAAATGCATCAATGATAAATAATCTAGTACTTCAATTACACATTCTTAAAGCAGATTTTTTTAAATGGTTGAAATGCAGTAGTAACAATTTCTGACTTTATTTGTATCTTGTATTTAAGAATACTACAGAGGTTGTTCAATATTGCTATTATAAGGAAATCAGACAATAGGTACTTTCCATGAAATTTTTTGAAATTGGTTGGCTAGCAAGAAACTGGGGAGAATATGAAACATGATTTCAAAATTCTCTGGGTTAGCAATTGGGTGAATTTAACTAATGCCCTTGAGAAGAATCATTCTCCAAGGCGAAACTGAGTAAATGTTCTCACCACATGAACGGAAGTGGTATAAGTATAATAAAACACTGTTGTGCTCTGTGTTGTTTTAACAGGCCCATCAGAGAATAATCTGTGAGTCACTCTCATGATGTGTTTGGAAGTATTGGCATTAATCTCTTAATAAATTAATATATGTGTCATCTATTTGTAGTTTTTGGTGGCTTATGTAATATCATCTATAGATTCCATCAGGAGGCTATAAAACGTAAAATGATTTAAAATATATTTAAATTTCTTTTATAAGCAGCATTTTTATAAGTGCCTTTAAAATCTAAAGCCATTCAAGCATTGAGCAGACTTGTCTGTGGATCATGGCTAGGGAATGGGATATCAATTAATAGCGAAAAAAATTACTTGGAGATACAAGCTTGCAGTTAAAAAAATATTAAAAACTAAAATATCTTCTTGTTAAAAATGCTTTCATAAAAATTAAGATGTCAATGGTGTTACATGAGTAAATGACAAAAGGAAAATATTGGCTTTTGAAGTACATGCTAGTTTAACAAATCTAAACTCTGTTTTCTGTCTCATTAGCATGTCCAGCCATATACACTGTTTCTAAGATTGCTTTTTTTTTTTTTTTGTGGTACTAGGGGTTGAACCCAGGACCTCGCGCCTGCATGCTCTGCAAGTGCTGGACCACTGAGCTGCACCCTCAGTCCATTTCCTTACTTTTTGAGACAGGGTCTCACTAGTTTACACAGACTGCTTCTGGTCTCAAACTTTCGATCCTCCTGCCTCTGCCTCCCAAGAAGCTGGGATTACAGGCGTGCGCCACTGCGCCTGGCTCTCTAAGATTGCTTTTGAAGAGACATGGTAGAAAAGAGAATAAGAAACTTCTTGGCTTCCTATCAATTTACTCTTAGATTGGTATAAACCTCTAGTTATAACTAAAGTAGGATATTTAACTAAGGTTTTAACTTATTATAGAGCATTTCTTGGTAAAGTTTTGTATAAAGTATGTATTAAAGTGTATATTATAAATACTTAACCCGACTTACCTGGAGATGCCAACCCCTTTACATATCCAATAACATTAGTAACTCTTTTGAATTTTGTGACTGTCTGAACTTGCATGCTGACAATTCTTATTTCTGAAAAAAAAATTAAAGATGCTGTTTATCTGTAGGATATTGCATTATTCCTAAGACTTTAAATTTTATTTATCTAATATCATCTGCAAAATAATTCCACACAACTGATGTTTTCAGGTAACCAGTTAAAATATTTATTCAATATTTTGCCAAATATTTATTCAATATTTTTTGAAGACTCTATTTTTGATGTTTGTCATATAATGACTACTAAGATACAATTGCTGGCCTCCTAGGTCTGCAAAGACATAAATAGACAATTCTAAACTTTACAGTCAGTGCAACAAGGGAGGCACAACATAAGAGCGCACAGCAGGAGAACTCTAGATGTGGGCAATTCATGTTTTTCAAAAGAGAGAAAAAAACATACAAATTTTTCTAGAGAATAGTGAATACTTTTCTATCTTCAGAATAAGAACCCATGGAACAAAATTTAAACTTTGCCGTATGATTCATTATTATATTAGCTCTTTGAAATCTGTAAATAACGCACAAATTAAAAGGACAAAGATTCCTAAAGCTATGCACATTTTCATCTGTTGGAATCTTTCATTTCTACATATGCTCATAGGTCCCTCATTTGCATTTTAAAGCCTCACTAATTGCTCTTCTTCTTGGAGTTCTCCTGTTTATGCTTTACATTAAATTTCTTTTTTTTCAAATAAGATAAAAACACCAGTCAGGAGGGACTCCAGGCACAGCCCTGATAGGGTGTTTGAAGACCTTTTTGGTAATGTGTGCTATTCCTGTATTTGATGGGTCCTAGTAAGTCTAGGAGTAGGGGTTTCCAGTGGAGGTTTAAGTGCAACTAAGTCAGCTCAGTGTCTTGGAAGAAGGTGGCAATTAAAAAGCAGCAAATAAGTAGCTACATTATATTGGCACATTCTCTATTGTCACTTCTTACTAGATGAAAATTATAATGATGAATATATATATTTCTTCCTTAAATAATATAATTTAAATTTTTTACTGCTTTTATTATTATTAATATTATTATTTTTTGTGGTACTTGGGGTTGAAACCAGGGCCTCGTGCTTGAGTGATTTGCAAGTGTTGGACCACTAAACTGCACAATCAGCCCAGTTTTTTACTTTTATTGAGGGGACAGGGTCTCGCTAAATTACTCTGGCTGCCTCTGGTCTTGAACTTGCAATCCTCCTGTTTCTGCCTCCCAAGTTGCTGGGATTACAAGCGTGTGCCACCGTGCCCTGCGATATAATTTAAATCTAAATTAACAATATAACTGGAAACCCAGCACATAAAATCTTTTAAAATAACAGCTAAAACAAGAGAAAAAGATCTATGACAGTGCCTGAGTGCCTTGCCTCTGAGTAAAGGAGATTTGCACAGAGACTGACATTGTGCTATTAAGCCAGAGGGATATATTTTTGTTTGAATTAAAATTAATAGATTTTGTTTTCCAGAGCAGTTTCAGGATTGCAGAAAAATTGAGCAGAAACTACAGAGACACCAAATATTCCCTTCTCTCCCATGTCTCCTATTAGTATCACGTTAAGATTGATTGTTGTTAGGTGTCATTAAGTCAGTGTCCAAAATAATAGCGACCCTATGTACAACAGGTGAGACACTATTGTCAGTGCTTCTCTGCTATTCATAGAGCTTTCAATTGTGGATTGATTTTTGGGAGTGGGTTGCTGGGTCCTTCTACCAGGCCTACACCACCGGGTGTTCCCAAGCGGTCTCCCATCCAAGTACTAACCAGGCCGAACCCTGCTTAGCTTCCAAGATCTGACTAGATCAGACACCACAGTGGTATGTTTGCAGACGGTTAAGATTGATGGGTCATTATTAACACATTAATATTAACAAAAGTCTTTAGTTTACTTTAGGGTTCACCATGTGCTTTGCATACTATGTATGCATGTATGTATGTGTATATGTATGTACATAGGTATGTATTTTAATTTCCCACTACTGGGGGATTGGGAGAAGGACCTGGCAATCCACTCCCAAGGCAATCCCGAAACAGCCAGCCATTGAAAACCCTATGAGGGTCGCTGTGAGTCGGATACCGACTCGACGGCACCTGACAACAACAACAACAACTGGGGGATTAAACCCAGGGAATTTTGCATGCTAGGGAAATGCTCCATCACTGAGCCGCACCCCCACTCCCATTTTTATATTTTTTACTTTGAGACAGAATCTTGCTAAGTTGCACAGGCTTCCTTTGGCCTCATACTTGTGATTCTTGTACCTCAGCCTCCCAGGTCGTTGAGATTATGGATGTAAACCACAGCATTGGGCTCAGTAGGATTTGACAAATGCATAATAACATATATCTAACATTAGAGTATGTCACAAGGAATGGCTTCACTGCTTTAAAAATCTGTCACCTACTTATCTTTCTCCTTGACAATTAAAAACCTTTGTACTATCTCCATAGTCTCACCTTTTCCAAAATGTCTTATACTTGGAATATCATGTTTGCTTGTTTTTAATGCTTAATCCCTGTTTTAGAGTTGTTCCATATAATCCATATAAATAAACTTCCTTTGATTTTTCAGCTTTTGGATTTAGGTATTAACAAGGAATCTTCCCTGGTTTTCTAAAATTCAATATTGACTTTTTTCCCTAATTCAACACTGAGAACACCTTATTATATGTATAAGATGCCACTTGGAATATTAAGTTAGTTAGGTGCCATCGAGTCAGTGTCCAACTCATAGGGACCCTATGTACAACAGGCAAAACACTCCTTTTTTTTTTTTTTTTTTTTGGTACTGGGGAGTTGAACCTGGGGCCTCATGAATGCTTTTTGCAACACCCAACCACTGAGCCACACCCCCAGCCCAACAAGCAAAACACTATTGTCAGTGCTTCTCTGCTGTTCATAGTGTTTTCAATGCCAGATTGATTTTTGGGAGTGGGTTGCCAGGTCCTTCTCCCAAGCCTATAGTATCTGGTGCTCCCAGGCAGTCTCACATATAAGTACTAATAGGCCCAACCCTGCTTAGCTTCTGAGATCTGACAGGATCAGATGTCACAATGCTAAGGGTGCAGGAATATTACCATACGTCAGTATGTTCTTGTTGTTGTTGTTAGGTGCTGTCGAGTCCCACTCATAGCAATGTTCATAGGGTTTTCAATGGTTGATTGCTTTTACAATTGCTTCAGGAGTGGATTGCCACATCCTTCTCTCAATATATTGGTAGACAAATAGTTATAAATAGACATGTGCATAGGAAAATATATAAAAATAAACATGTTCCATTATTGTACAGGCTTTAAATTTTTGTTATTTCATATTTTTTCATTTAATATTACATTTTCACAATTTCCATGAATGTAAATAGAGATTTGTATTGTTTACTCTAACAGTTAAATAGTATTTGTTTCTGGGATCAACCTCAATTTATTTTCCCATTTAATTAATCCTTAGATTAATAGTTTCTTGGCACTATTGCAACATTACAGTGTGGCAAGGAATATTTTTTTACATATTTTGCACATACATGTCATACTAAGTGGAATTTCTAGCTCATAATGTATGTGTATATTCCCCATCAATAGATTGTTGTTAGGTGCTGTAGAGTTGACTCTGACACATAGGGACCCTCATAAGGTCAATAGCTGATTGTTATGGGATTGTTTCAGGAGTGGATTGCCAGGTCATTCTCCCCTTCAACAGATATGAAAAAAAAGTTCTTAGACTTTTTAAATTTTGACAATCTGATGGATATGCAAATCTCATTATTAGGCCTTAGCGCAGTGTTACATGCCTCTTATTGCAGCAACTTCGGAGGCTGAGGCAGGAGGATTGTGAATTTGAGGTCAGAGGCAGCCTTTATAATTTAGAGAGACTTTGCCACAAAATAAAAAAATTAAAAAGGGTCTAGGGGTGCAGCCCAGTGTTGGGGTGCTTGCCTAGCATGCTTGAAGTTCATCAACACTCAGTACTATTAAAAAAGTCATTATTGTTTTTCCCTGATTACTAGTGAAGTTGAACAATTTTCCATATGTAAATTCATCAGTCAAGTTTCTTATTCATATTCTTTGACTCTTTTCCTTTGAATTATTTATCGTTTTTATAGGGGTTCTTTCTCATGAATATTTTTCCTGTATTAATTATATATATTACAAATACTTTTCACTTTATTTACTTTTTTACCATATTTATTAGGCTTAAAATTAAAACAGCCAAATTTATCAATATTTTCACTGAGATTTTGTGGGGGGTGTTTTCTTTGTTTGCTTTGGCTTAGGAAGCTATTTTCTGTTGACATGTAATTGATATGTTCTTCAAGTGTTTTAAACTTTAAAGCAAATTTATGTCTTGATTCAGCCAGAATATATTGTGAAGTAGGCATCTAATTTTGTTTCAGTCTATGGAGCCAATTATTCCTACTTATTTAATAATTCATTTTTATTTTCCATGAAGTTGCCATCATATAAGTTCTAATATATACAAATGGATTTGTTTTTAGCCTTACTATTGTATTTCATATTCATTAGTGCCGGACTGTTTTAGTTAATATAACTTGGTGACATTTGAAATTCTTTATCATTATCATCATACTCATCCTTCTCATCCTCATCATCCTCATCATCCTCATCATGCAATATTATTTTTTAATTTGGAGGGTATTCGTGGATTGTTATTTGCATATGAACTTTAATATTAACTTTTTATGTACCAGGAAGATATTGCAGGATTTCATTAAATATTACATAATATTAGTAGACTCATGTGAGGAAATTAGATTGACTTTATATTGACTCTTTAGTATGTAAACATCGAATACCTGTCAATTTTGGTCTTATAATGAGCCTTGTTCTTAATCTCCAATAACTTTCAAGACTTGACTTATAGGGGCCTTATTTTTGTTAGTCTTCAATGAAGACAATTTTTTTTTTTTTTTTTTTTTTTTTTCAGTACTGGGGGTTGAGCCCAGGGCCTCAAGCTTGCATGCTTGGCAAGTGCTGGGCCACTGAGCTGCGCCCCCAGCCCTTTTATTTTTTTACTTTTTGAGACAGGGTCTCTCTAAATTACACAGACTGTCTCTGGTCTCGAACTTGTGATCCTCCTGCCTCTGCCTCCCAAGCCACTGAGATTACAGGCCTGCGCCACCCGCCCGGCAATGGAGACAATTCTTTTCTTCAAACACATAGTTTTGTTTATTGTTTATTCATCTGAAATATTTATGGCTTTTACTTCCTGTTCTCAGCCTATCTAGGACTGAGATGTAGTAGGGAATGGAGTATTCCCCAGTCTTTGTCTTTTATTCTCCCCTTAACAAAGAATGTTCCCAAGATGGTATCTTTAAAAAAAAATGTTTGCTACATGTTTTGGGGAAATTTTCTTTATCGAGTTAAGATCACTTCTATTCTTACTTTGCTAAGAAGTTTTCCCATAAGCAGATGTTGAATCATCTACTGAAATAATTTAAGGCTGTTCACTTTACAATGTTTAGAAATACATATATTTCTGAAATAAACTCTACTTACTCAAGTTATGTACTCTGTATTTGGTGACTAATTTTGTGTAGGATATTTGCATATATATACATATATATATATATATATATATATATATATATATATGTATATATATAATGTCTATAAGTGATTAATTGATAATTATACTTCTCATTTGTTCCAGTCTGGTTCTCATATCTGGATTATAGAATTTCCCACATGTTTCAGAGATCTATTTTTTTTCCTTGCCTAGAGTCTGTAAGAATTTATGTAGCATGGGTGTTACCTATTTTACAAAGGACTGGTGTAATTCACATATAAAACCTTCAAAATTTTTTTCCTTTAATATTATGTTCTGTATCTATTTTTCCCTTTCTTAAATTTTACCAAAATGTACTCTGTGTTATTTATCTAACTTCTTAATTTAAATGCTTTGCTTATTATCTTTCAGTCTTAATATATATATTTATATTTAAGGTTATACATTTTCTATTGGTTGTAGTACAATATTTATATAGTTTATTGTTTACAGATCTTCAACTTTTAAAATTTATATTATAAACCCTTTGAAAATACATGTATCTTTCAGCTGGGCATGGTGGCACATGCCTGTAAGCTCAGCAACTCAGAGGCAGAGGCAGGAGGAACACAAGTTGGAGACCAGAGACAGTGTGTGTAATTTAATGAGACCCTGTCTCAAAATGTACAAAAATGGGCTGGGGGTGCAGCTCAGTGGTACAGCACTTGCAAAGCATGCACACCAAGGCCCTGGGTTCAACCACCAGAACCATAAATAAATAAATAAATAAATAAATAAAATGTATTTTAAAAATTAGTTTTAAGTAGCCACATGAATGGTTTGAATTACTATTTTAATATTCATATATAACAATTATGGACAGAAAGTAAGGTCTGTGTGCAACTGATACATTAGTACATTCAATGAGATTTGAAATCTTATAGACTATTGCAATTGATAAACAGAGAATATTTTTATAAACATTCCACCTGTCTGTGCATTCCCTATTTAATAGCTCCAGCATTCTATGCATATTTCTAGTAGTTCAAGCTTGAAACTTCTGTCATTACAATCTCATTAATTGTTCTATATATATTAGATTTTTTTCTCTTATTGATATATATTGAAGTTTCCTACAATGATATTAAATTTTAAATTTATTGTAGAAATACTATAATTTTTTCTTTTTTTTTAGACCAGTTTGTTAAGTCTATACAAATTTGGAATTGATATCTTTCTGATGAATTATTTTATATGCATCTTTTCTATTTCAACCTTCTTCCCTAAAGTCTTCTCCTCCAATCCCAATCAAATGTTAATATAATTAATCCATCATTCTTTCAGTTAGTGTTTTTCTGGTGAATGTTTTCCCAGCATTCTATTTGCTTTTGCCAGGAATAATTTTTATGCTAATTACTTGGCTTTGGCTATCTATATTACAATTTTAGTGAAAATTACAGAGCAGAGCTTTTGAATACTAGGAGCATATTTTGTTTTTAGCATCCAGGATTCAGGCAGGAGGTGACTTTTCTTTACCAGGGAGTGGACTATTTTCTGATCTGCCAACATCCACACCTTAGTCCTGTTTTGTTTTGTTTTTTTCCTTGTTCTAGTTGTTGAACTCAAAGCTTCATATGTGCTAGGCAAGTGCTCTACCACTCTTTTTGAGGCAAGGTCTCACTAAGTTGCTCAAACTGCCCCTGGCCTCGATTGGAGATCCTCCTGTCTCAGACTCCCAAGTGGCTGGGATTACAGGCATGCTTTCCCACACCCTCCTGTGGTCCTGACTTTATATAGAGGTTTAGTTCCAACTCCTTGTCCTCATGGGTACATAACTATGTTTTTGGACCAACGTGGGTATTATATCTCCACTTTAATCTACCAGAACTCATAACCTCCCTACACCAGGCAACCACAGTAGCGACTTTTTTACTTAATTCTCTGATTTTTACTTCTATCCTCTGTTTTGCTTCTGGATATTTGATTATATTTGATTTCCTTTTTTAATAGCTGCTTTGTAAAAATATTTTTGTTTTAGTTCCTTCAGAATTCCTAGATATTTGTATGGAAGGATTTGAAATTACCTTATTCTGCCTCCATCTACATCCTGAAGTCTAATATTCTAGTTTTAAAGAAGCAGAGGGGTCTGAGAAAGAAACAAAACCTTTTGTTCTTAGGGGGATGGTCTATTTACTTGGATCCTGAACAAAGGACTTACTTATTTTATTTATTTATTTATTTATTTATTTATTTATTTATTTATTTATTTATTTTGCGGTCCTGGGGGTTGAACCCAGGGCCCAGCGCTTGCATGCTTTGCAAGTGCTGGACCACTGAGCTGCACCCCCAGCCCCCCCCTTTTTTCTTTTACTTTTTGAGACAGGGTGTTGCTAATTATGCAGACTGCCTCTGGTCTTCAACTTGCGATCCTCCTGCCTCCGCCTCCTGAGCCACTGGGATTACAGGCATGCGCCACCAAGCCCAGCTCACCAAAGAACTTCTTTATGTATCATTGGTCACTGTGGCATGTGTCTATCATCCCAACCACCCAGGAGGCTGAGGCAGGATGTCACCAGGTTTGAGGATAGAGGCAGCCTGCACAACTTAGTGAGACATTGTCTCAAAATTAAAAATGTAAATGGCAGATAGGAATGCAGCTCATTGTAGAGCACTTGCCTATGCATGGGGCCCTGGGTTTGACTCACAGTACTGAAAAACAAATAAAAACTAAGTCCAAATAATGACATTTTAATATAGTAAGGACATATTAGCATAAGAAAAAGAGACATTTCTACTGTATATATTCCATAGTCCTAAAGTGTGTTGGTCCCAATATACAAAGTCTATTTTCTTTCACTGGAATCTATTTAAGGTCACACTTTAAATTTTAATAACGAATGTCAGTAAAATCTTGTATAAACTCACATTCTAAAGACGCATCTACTGCTGTTAGCATTACTAAATTGAACAACCCAATGTTATTCGTAGCAAAGACAACAGCAATCTTGTATTTTGGAATTTATCCTACAGGAATAATTCAACTCTCTATTGTATAATCTATAATAGAAAATACACAAAAAAACCATAAATATTCCACCAGGGAAATGACTTGAAAAATTATGATACAATGCATTACTGTTAAGGTGTAAAAAGACTGCTTGGAAACATGAATATACTGTAAGTGAAATGAGTAAAATGCAGGATATACATAATGATGGTACTTAAGTAAGAATGTGTGCATTTATAGACAAATGAAGAAAAAGGAGGAATTATGGAATGGAACATAAAGTGAGTTAGGCAGGCCTTCCCATGTCTGCTGGGATGATGCTCTGTTGTAAAGAGACTCGAGCAAACTTGCTCTCTTGGGCATTTATCTCACCTCCAAATCTCCAACAAGAGTGGAATTAAAATCTAAGGATACTGTCTCCTCCTACTGCATCTAATAACATTGAATCACTGGAAACTGAAGTTTCCTAGTGGCAGAAAAGGAAGGTGGTGTAGAATGATTTTATAATACCTGTGGACATGGACTCTCATTATATTGACTCAAGAAGATAAAGGCTGAGGCCTGTCCTTCAGTTGGGCCTTATATAAACCACAAGAAAAGTAGTTCATACCTCTAGGGCAACATGAACTCCTAATATCTGGAACCTGAGGTCCACAAACACCATAAAAAAAGAAAGTAAATACAATGAACACATATACCCTCAAAAGTAACTGTATTAGGACGTATAATATGTGAATTAAAATATCACACATTTTCCCTTATATGTGGAAGCCTGGGGGAAAGAAAAGGGACAGACTGTTAAATTAAAGCCTGCAGCCATAGCCCTGTGGCATCCGATCCTGTCAGATCTCAGAAGCTAAGCAGGGTCAGACCTGGTTAGTACGTGGATGGGAGACCACCTGGGAACACCAGAAGCTGTAGGCGCCGGAGAAGGACCTGGCAACCCTCTCCCAAAAATCAATCTGCCATTGAAAACCCTATGCACAGCAGAGAAGCACTGACAATAGTGTTTCCCCTGTTGTACAGAGGGTCACTATGAGTCAGATATCGACTCAATGGCACCTAACAACAACAATAAATTAAATTAAAAGGAGGAAATACTAGGGAAATAGAGGTTGTTGTTTGCTGTTAGGTACCATCCAGTCAAGTCTGACTCAAAAGAGGAAATAGAAAAAAAGAGGAAGGGAAGGAAGGGTAACAAAGGGTAACAGAGGGGTGAATATGCTCAAATTATATTACAGTACATACAGAAATGTTGTAATGAAACATTTTTCTCTTTAGAATTAATACATGCTAATAAACTAATGCCTGCAGCCTTAGCACTGTGGCATCCGATCTCCTCAGATCTCGGAAGCTAAGCAGGTTAATACTTGGATGGGAGACCCTGGAAACACCAGTTGCTGCAGGGTTGGGAGAAGGATCTGGCAAGGAGCTCCCAAAAAACAACCAGCCATTGGAAACCCTATGAATAGCAGAAGAGCAGTGGCAATACTGTTTCACCTGTTGTATGTAGGGTCACTACGAGTTGGACACCAATTTGATGGAACCTAACAACAACAGCAACAATAAACTAGTAATTAAAATGAGATTATAATTAAAACAGAAAATAACATAATCCATTAGCAATGAGAAACTTGAGAAAACTAGAAAATATTTTAAAATAGAGGAAATAGTAAATATCTAAAACAGAAAGGTGTAGGTATAAGTATAGATGTAAGTATAGATAGTAAGGCAACTAGAAAGGGTGGGGTTTAGCTTGGTAGAGGGCTGGGGTTTAACTCACTTCATAAAAGTGCTTGCTCTGCATGCTCTGAGTCCCTGAATTTGATCCTCAGTACTGGGAAAATGGGAGAAGGACCTGGCAGCCCACTCCTGAAACAATCAGCCATTGAAAACCCTATGAATAGCAGAGTGGCTGTGACATTTGTGTGGAATGTCTGTTCTGGGAGAATTCAGATGGCTCACCCTGTCCATAGCTTGTAGTAGTTGAAGGAAAATATTATTTTTAACATACGTGCAACTTTCTTGCCATTTTTAATTCATTCCAAATAAAAAATCATTGTTGAAATTTGGAACAAGAAATTTGAAACGAGAAAATCTTAGAGAGCATTTAGCTGCAGTTTATTATTCCAACAGTGCGTCCATGGGTATGTGTGTATGTATTGCTATTTAAAGATTACATTTCCAGCTGACATTTAACAAATGTTTTCTGTCTTTCATGTTCCAAAGTTTGATAACAGCTTTAAATATGACACATGAAGTTCAAAAGATTTTGAGATGACATAATGTGTTCTGTTCAGAAACATTTGTATTCAAATAGGGTGAGGAATGTCATAGCTGAGGGACATGAAAGTCAGTGCCTCTCTCAGTCCTTAATTTCCTCAGGTACAAAAAATATATCTGCTACAGATACATGTTCCAGGGACAAGTCTGCCTTGTATTTTTGCTGCTATTGTTCTTCTCAGTCTTTGTCACAGATAACAAAGCTTCATCACTATCGATATTGTAAGTAAGTATGCTCAATATGTAGGAAAGACCCCAATGTTATTCACAGACATTTCAAGAGTAAAACCGAGTCCCAGTTCCAATAATTAAGTTACTGTTGGTTTCCTAGACATAAATTTTTCTAGGGTCTCTAATTTTAATTGAAAAGTCATGCATTCTGAAGATGCAAGCCTGGTTCAACATATGCAAATCAATAAATGTAATTTAGCACATAAATGGAATCAAAGACAGAGATAACAAATTTTTTTCAACAGATGCAGGAAAGGCCCTTGACAAAGTTCAATATCACTTCATGATAAAAGCCCTGAAGAAACCAGGACTAGAAGGAACATTCTTCAACATTATAAAGGCTATGTATGATAAACTTGTAGCCAACATCATATTAAATGGGGAAAAACTGAAGCATTTTCTTTGAAATCTGGAATGAGACAAGGATGTCCACTCGCTCCACTCTTATTCAACATAGTGATTGAAGTTCTAGTCAGAGCAATAAGGCAAGAAAAACAAATAAAAGGGATACAAATAAGGAATGAAGAAGTGAAGTTATCCCTAGTTACAGAAAACATGAACCTATGCTAACAGACACTAAAGACTCCACCAGAAAATTCTTAGATCTGGTGAATACTTTCAGCAAAGTAGCCAGCTACAAAATCAATATTCAAAAATTAGTAGAATTTCTATATACCAACAATGAACAGGATAAAAAAGAAATCAAAACAACAATCACATTCCCAAAAGCCTCAAAAAATCTAAGCATAAATCTAACAAAGGAACCAAAAGAACTATACAATGACAACTTCAAAACACTAAAGAAAGAAATTGAAGAAGAGACTAGATGGAAAAAACTCCCTTGCTCTTGAATAGGCAGAGTTAGTATTGTGAAAATAGCTACACTAGCAAAAGCAATTTATAGGTTCAATGCAATCCCCATCAAAAATCCAATGATATATATACACAGAAATAGAAAGAAAATCCTAAAATTCATATGGAAACACAAAAGGCCTTGAATAGCCAAAATAATCCTGAGCAGAAAGAGCAATGAAGGAAGCATCACAATACCTTATATCAAATTATATTACAGGGCCATAGTAACAAAAACAGCCTGGAACTGGCACCAAAATAGACATGAAGATAAATGGAATAGAAGACTCAGAAATAAAACCTATAGCAACTGTCACTTGATTTTTGATATTGGAGCCAAAAATCCCCATTAGAAAAAGGTTCTGGGAAAACTGGATATCCACACGTAGACTAATGAAAGTAGACCCCTATCTCTTATCCTATACAAAAACAAATTCAAAATAGATCAAAGATCTTAATGTAAAACTATAAACTTTGAAATGACTGCAAGAAAATGTAGGGAAAACTCTTCAGCACATAGGTATAGGCAAGTACTTTCCTAAGAGAATTTCAATAGCCCAGGAAATAGTAGCAAGAATTGACAAATGGGACTACATACAATCAGAAAATTTCTGCACAGAAAAGGAAACAATCTATCATAAAGAGAGAACTTATAGAATGTGAGAAAATCTTTGCCAGTTATATATCCAACAGGGGATTAATATCTAGATGTATAAAGAAGTTAAAAAATTAAATATAAAAAAACCAAATAATCCAGTCAATCAGTGGGCAACTGAACTAAATAGTTCCCAAAAGAAGAAATACAAATCACCAATAAACATTTGAAAAAATGTTCACCATCTTTAGCTATTGCTTGCTTGTTAGGTGCCCTCCAGTCGTTTCCAACTCATAGTGACCCTCATAGGTCTTTCAATGGCTAATTGTTTCAAGATTGCCTCAGGAGTGGATTGCCATGTCCTTCTCCCATTTTTTGCAGTGCTGGGAATTGAACCCAGGACCTTAGAGACTGCAGGGCTTCGTTCTACCAACTGAGCTAAATCCTAGTCCCCTTAGCCATTAGGGGAACACAAATCAAAACTACACTGATATTCCAGTCAGAATGGCTTGCATCAGCAAACCAAACAACAAATGCTGGCAAGAATGTGGAGAAAAAGGAACCCTTATACATTCGTGGCAGGACTATAAACTGGTACAGCAATTATGGAAATAATTATGGAGGCTCCTCAGAAAATTAAAAATATAACTACTATATGACCCTGCTATACCACACTCTTGACCTGCAGCCACACTATCCTGGCATCTAATCTCATCAGATCTCAGAAGCTAAACAGGGCTGGACCTGGTTAGTATTTAGATGGAAGATTTTGTGGGAATACCAGGTGCTATAGGCTTGGGAGAAAGACCTAGCAGTCCACTCCCAAAATAACCAGCCATCAAAATCCCTATGAATGGCAAAGAAGTACTGACAATAGTGCCAAGCATGGCATAGTGTCAGGGGCTCTTTTGTTCTGTTGTGGATAGAATTGCTATGAGTTGGACCCAACTTGGCATCACCTAACCACAATGTACCACTTCTAGGCATATTCTCAAAGGAATATAGGACATAATACCATAGAAACACCTGCACTTCTGTGTTCACTGCAGCACTGTTCACAATTGCAAAGATATGGAATCAGCCCAGATGTTCATCAACAGAGGAATGAATTATTTAAATGTGGTATGTGTACACAATGGAATATTACTCAGCCATAAAGAATCATGAGATTATAACATTCACTAGAAAAATGGATGGATCTGGAGATCATCATTTTAAGCATAATAAGCCAGACTCATAAGATAAGTACCACATAGTCTCACTCATGCAGAAGCTAGATATATATAGTCAGAAAACTGAGTGTGGAGGGAAACAATGAGAAAGGGATGGGAGCAATATGTTGGGGTGAAGAGGGAGAGAATAAATGCAAAGTCCATGATACAACTATATGATAATCTCATGAAATCCATCATATTTTATATAATGTTTGCTGATTAAGGGCTGGGACTTAGCTCAGTTGCTAGAGTGCTGAGGTCCTGGGTTTGATTCTCAGCACCACAAAAACAGGAGAAGGAAGCAGCAATACACTTCTGAGGTGATCCCGAAACAATCAGCTATTGAAAACCCTACAAGGGTCACTATAAGTCGGACATGCCTCAATGGCAACTAACAACAACAACAACAACAACACTGATTACATAACAATAAAAAGAAAAATTATGAATTCTGTGTACTTGAGTTTTTTTGGTCTGACTTTAGAACAGAAATTCTCCTATATTGGGGCTCAGAATTGTATGGTGCTTTACTATGTGTATTTTTGTTTGTTTTGTTTAATTTTCTTGCACACCATGCAGACTGAAATCTGCTCCACATTCTTATTTTGGATGATTGGGGATCCTTAACCTATTAACATCTTCCCTAAATGCCAATTGTTTGTCTTATAAAATGCAAATATAAACTGTTTCTGAATTTTATGATGTCATAACTCTTATGCTTTGAAGACAATAGTAGTTATCCCCTGTGCTTTCAATACAAAAGTATACATATTCATATCTCCATGTACATGTACATATATGAATTTGAATGGATTTGGAGAAAAATAAAGTTTATTTTTTTCCTTTAAATTAGAAGGAGTATCTAAATAAGGTGTTTTGAAGAATATGAATTTCAGAAAAATTTTACTTTATATCCAATGTAAACCCCCATGTGTCTGTCATCTGGTCATATTGGGGGGCTTATGACTTGTCATGCTGAAACATATGCTTCTGCTATTTCAGACAAGCAGGATCACCCATGGTGGACAGTTTTCAGTTGAACTTCCAGACTAATACAGACTAGGGACCTGGAAGCTCACTCTCAAAACAATTAAGCCATTGAAAACAATTAAGCAGAGAAGCATCATGAATACAGTACTAGAAAATGAGTATCCCAGGATAGAAGGCATTCAATAAATGACTGGAGAAGAGTCATCTTCTCAAGGTAAAATTGATCTTAATGAGGGAATGAAGTAAAACCCCTGGGACTGCCATTTGCTGATGCGGTAGAACTCCAAATGAGAAGAAACACAGTGTCTGCAACACTGGGCTCAAACATGAAAAGATCGTGTGGATGGCAGTGTTCGGTAGTGTTTCATTCTGTTGTACTTAGGCTTACCATGAGTAGGATCTGACTCAATGACACCCAACAACAATAATCCCTTGCCCTTGTAAAAGTAAAAACTGATTGATTTCTTACACCTTTCTACCAAACCCTTCTACAAATCAAAAACCACAAAATTAGCCAGCAGACTAATCACCTGCAACTCTAATCCGTGTTACAAGTTTTCCATTTGTCCATCTTACAAGTTTTCCATTTGTCCATCTAGATCTATGGTTCACTCTACATCCACATGTATACACAAGAATGACTTTGATGGATCACATATCCTCAGCGCCTCACCTCTTTGCATTCAAGTTGAGCTTAGCCAATGGCAGGCATCAACAAGCGATCAGTATATTGTATAAGTGAAAGACTGGAGTATTAATTTCCATCATCTTCCTTGGCTGGTTGCTTTCTGGCAGTGACTGCTTTGTTTTACTGAGTATCACAGTTCCAATCCTACAACTCAAGGTCTGGTTAGTTCCTATAACTATTCTGTCTATTTGTCTCTTCTGGTTCAGCAATTACCAGCCCTGAGTTAGAGATAATAACAATGATATCTCTTTTCTGCCTTTGAATTACACATTTTTAGTATATCATTGTCTTCCTGATGGCACCCTGATTTCTTTTTCTTCTCTTCTCTTCTCTCTCTCCTCTCTCTCTCTCTCTCTCTCTCTCTTTCTCCTCCCCTCCTCTCTCTCCATTTCCTCTCTCTTTTCCTCTGTTTTTGTGGTATTGGGGGGTTGAACCCAGCCTTTCAGATACTTTACAAGTATTCTACTACTAATCTATACCCTCAGCCCATATTTTTAAATATATATTTTATTTTGAGTCAGGGTCTTGCTGAGTTACACAGGCTGCCTCTGGCCTTGAATTTGTGATCCTTCTGTTTTAGCTCCTGAATCACTGGGATTACAGGCATGCTCCACCACATCTGGCAACTTCCTGATTTCTATGTCAATCAGTTTCTGTTTAATCACTGAATCATCCATATTTATTGCCAGGAAATGAATGGATGGATAGGAAAAGATTTCCTTTATTAATAACATGGTAGGTTGGGATGCCAAACTAATCTTCCCATTTAAAACAGCTTAAAATGAAAATAAGATACAAAATACATACTGTTAACTGCATTTAAGAAGTATCAAGAATTTATGGAATCTAGATAAGTGATATAATGATGCTGTCTCCATGCTGAGGGGATTTGTTGAACTGGAGAAGCCTTTCATCTTGGTAGACTTGTGGGGTACAAAGGTTGAAGACATTCACATGGCACAGAATGCACCTCTGAAAAATGACCCTTCCTTTATAAAGTAGAGGAAATATAAAGGACTGCATTCCCTGGCTTCATTCCCAGAAACTGTGAGGAAAGTTACCTGGAATTGAGCAGAAAAAGAGTAACAGACTCCTAAGAAATAATTTCTAAAGTAACTCACAAGGAACATGAATAGTATTTATAACTTCTAAAATAATTGAGGGAAAACTGTCATGATAAAAACTCTGAAGCTAAAGAAAAACAAAATGAAACAAAAGGGAAATATATATGGTCCAAAGGGGAAACCTAAATTAAGATGAAAAACATAAGCACAAATACATAGTGATCACAGTAAATGTAATGAATCAAATATTCTAGTTAAAGTATGATCAGATTGTATTAAAAAGAAAACATATTTGCTATTAATGATATATATAATGTATGTATATATATTTAAAATAAAGAGAAAGATATAAAAAGTTTGAAGAAAAAAATTTAACATAAAAGCACCAATTAAAACAAATAAAACCTTAGTGTAGATAAACCAATATCAGATCAAACCAAATTTAAGGCATATATTACTAGATATAAAGAATTTCTCCTTCATTTGATCAGTGCTCTAACTAACTAGGAAGACATGATATGTTTAAATCCTATACACTTGAGTTGTTGTTGTTTTGTAAGTAACAACCTCAAAATATATAAAGCCAAAAATTGGCAGAGCTACAAAATAACACAAACCATACTCATGTTAAGAAATTTTCAGACTGATAAGATCTAGAATATTTGAAGAATTTAATTAAGAAAATTAGCCTAAATGGACTTGTATAGAATACCTGGCAACTACACAGTACATTTTCTTTTCAGATACTCAGAACATATATCCTGGATCATGAAGAAGACAAAGAATTGACATGCAGAAATAAAGAGCAAACACTTTATTACAGTGAAAAAAAGTTACTTATGTTTTAGCTGAGAGGAATATCATATCTTGATACTGAGAATCATACAAGTGCAAAAGGCTAACAGAGAGTTAGGAGAGACTACTTCCAATTTGAGTGGAACCCAAAGGCATTGGGGATGTCATTGGATGGTACTAAATTAGCAATTTAGAAGACATGGGACCTTTACATCTTAGGGATGCAAACAGGCAAGACATACTTAGATAATACTGAAGAGTAATAGGGAGAAGTGTTGGATACACGAAGAGAATAACAAGATAAAGAACCAGAAAGGCAGTGAGGAATCTCTGCTAGTATTTAAGTCAGTAAATGATAACATTGGTCCATTGTGGAAAAAAATAGATAGCAGATCTCTAAGAGATTTTATTCTATGTATAAGCTCCAAAATTAAGTTTGAGTTTCTGTAATTGCTAAAGTGTGAAAAAAATACTTGAAAAATATGAAGTAAGAGACTAAAAGAATAGCTGAGAACCACTGAAAAGTTGGAAACACCTGTTATTTTACTTAAAAGTGTCCATCCCAGTTGCCTTTATGTCTTCTAACAAAGAAACAACAATTCTAAGTGAAATCTAAGCTGAATCATTTCCAAAATCAAAGCTGTTGAAGCCACAAGCTGGAAACTTGAGAAGTTCTGGGTGAATGATAGTTCTGTTACCCTGGGAAAACACAGCCTGTACCCCCCAGGAATCAGAGGATTCTCTCCACCTTCTGTGGACTTTGGACAATAGGTTTCCCACCTATGCTCAGTCTGTTTAAGATTCTTGATGAATAGTTCTTCAAAGTGAATTCTGAGGCTTTTTA
Source organism: Pedetes capensis (assembly GCA_007922755.1). NCBI lineage: Eukaryota > Metazoa > Chordata > Mammalia > Rodentia > Pedetidae > Pedetes > Pedetes capensis. The sequence goes on from VMDO01003614.1 coordinate 99,283, forward strand.
CTCCTTTGTCTGAGGACTTCAGACTGGCAGCTCATGAATGTTGATCTCTAATTCCATGGATTACTCTGCTATCACTTTCCAACTCAGACTCCTAGGCTCACCGCTTAAAGAATCATAAATCGGATGTCATCACTACAGACGTTAGTGACTCCTAACATCTAACCTGCATGTATCACCACATATATCAGTCTTTCTTAAGGTGACCAAGCAGACTGAATTTATTTAAGTACGAAGCCACCGTATCCATGTACATGTTGTATAGAAGTTGTCAGCACCAACGAAAAGTATTTCCATTTCCTTCCGTGTACTTTTTTCTATGCTGATGGATGGAAGCTATTAAAGTGCATTGCTATGGTTTGGATAATTGTCTACCATGTGTTTAATGCTTGGTCCCCAGCCTGTGGTGCTACTGCAAGGTGGTAAAACTCTGAGGACATGGCACATAGTATAAGGAAGTCAAGCCATTGGAGATAAACCTTGAGAGGGTATTGGGGCCCCATTCACTCCTTTTCCTCACTCTGTGATTCCTGACTACTATGAAGTGAACAGATCCTTCTGTTGCACACTTTCCACCACGATGCATTGTCTCATCACAGGCCAAAAGCAAGAGAGCCAAACCTCTAACACTGTGATCCAAACATCTGATCCTGTCAGAACTCAGAAGCTAATCAGGGCCATGCCTGGTTAGTACTTGGATGGGAGACTGTCTGGGAACACCAGATACTGTAGGCTTGGGAGAAGAACCTGGCAACCCACTCCCCAAAACAACCAGCCATTGAAAACCCTATGAATAGCAGAGAAGAACTTATAATAGTGTTTTGCCTGTCGTAGATAGGGTCTCTATGAGTCGGAAACCAACTCGATAGCACCTAACAACTCCTTATAAGTTGTTTATTTAAAGTATTTTTGTTAAAGTAACAGAAAGCTAACATACCAATCAACTCTGTCCCAAAACAAATTTGCAATTTTCTTACTTATTTTATTGCTACCAATTTTTTTTCTATTTTATGATAAAAAATTTTTTTCTATTTTATGATCAAAATAACTTTTTACATTGAGCATTAAAGGAGGCCATAAAATATCAGAGTTAGAATTTGGCTCAGTTGGTAGAGTGCTGCTCTACAGTCTCTAAGGACTCAGGTTTGATCCCCAGCACCACACACATGAGAGAAGAATGTGGCAATCCACTCCTGAAGCAATCCTGAACCAATCAGCCATTGAAAACACTATGAGGGTCATTATGAGTCGGACACAACTCCATGGCACCTAACAGCATCATCATATCAGATCCATATCACTATATTCTCTACAGAAATAATTGATTGACAGATAGATGGATGAATTGATATAAAATAGAAACAATAGGTAATGTCAAGACATTCTTTAACTAGAACAGCATAATGCACTCCTGGATTTTCTTACACATAGCAACATTGATGCTACTCTGACCAGACTGATAAATTTCATGTACAATAAAACATAATGCTGGACTCATGTGTACTAACATATCTTGTTAATAAGTTCTTTAGAAAACTTAAAATGAACTATATCTGAACAAATTTTTGTATAACTAGTAATATGCTCAATGCATGTATTTAGATCACTACTCAAGAATACTAATAATGCATTCTTTCAAGTTCCTGGTAACTCATTTAAAAGAGATATTTGAAATAATTTGAAATGGTTAAAAATATGAGATTATCAAATATTATATCCTTCTAGTAAAACTGAGTTTCATCAATAAAGCAATTTGTGAACAAGAAACTAATAGCCATATGTATGCACATATACATAGAAGCTATATATACACATGGGCTGGGATTTAGCTCAGTTGGTAGAGTGCTGCGCTGCAGTCTCTGAGGTCCCGAGTTCGATTCCCAGCACCACAAAAATGGGAGAAGGACCTGGCAATCCACTCCCAAGGCAATCCCGAAACAGTCAGCCATTGAAAACCCTTTGAGGGTCGCTACGAATCGGATACCGACTCAATGGCACCTAACAACAACAACAATATATACACATAGGTAAATTTCAAGCACTTATATATATTTTTTATTAGAAATTTTTAATGTACATCATAATGCGATTCATTTTGACATGCTTTTCATTGTGACAATTTTCATATATGCAATTTGATAAACATTATTCATATAGGTTACCCCTTACCCTCCTCTATGTTTCCTCCCCTCCCCCTTTCCCATCTAAGTCAAGCACTTATATTTGAAAACATATCATGACTCCTGATACATTTCATGCAACACAGAAATAGTCATTTTTTGAAAAAATGAATTCATCAAACATATCAAAATACTTCTTCTAAACTTGATTCACTAATATTTTCTCCATAAATTAAATTATTGCTTCTACAGTTGCTCACTTAGTTATTTTCATTGTATTCATGAGTTTTAACTATAAGCTCAGATTGATATTCAGTGAGTAGGGTTTCCATGTTCTGACAGAGCCTCAAGTACAAAGACTGACAATACATTAAGTTAATGAGTATGATCTACAAAGAGAAATGAAGGAAAATGAAGAAGTGTCAGTATCCAATTATCAAACCAATGAAAACAATCCATATTTATTTAGGCAGGAAGGTTTCTCCTGATTCTTTTTCCATTCCTCATTCTCATACATAGTTCCCTGAGGGATCTCCCTATAATGTTCTACTCTCTATCTTCCCCAGCCTATCTCATGAATGGAGACATTTAATTCCTTTGCTTAGTATAAGTTTTATGGTCTATATCAGTGAGATCACTTTTGCTTATGAACAACTGAAAACTGAATGTGAATTTACTGAAACAAAGAAATGGAATGTGTTGTCTTGTATATGGACAGGTCAACACATTTGGCTATAGATAAGGATTTATTTAGGGCTCAAATGATATATGGACAAGAATCTCTCTCTCTCTCTCTCTCTCTCTCTCTCTCTCTCGTCCCTCTCTCTCCCCCCCTCTCTCTCCCTCCCTCCCCTGTCTCTCTCTGTGTCTCTCCCACATTTATTCACCATGAGAAGAGTTGCTTCCATTTGCAAGAAGGATACACTCTCATGGTGCTGAGAATAGCTACCACAAGATTCCAGAGTTACATCCTTTCTTGTTCACTCCTAGTGTTAAAACATTGTTCAAACAAAGTTCAGAAATTGAGTCTTGGTCTTAGTTGGACATAACCTGTTATGACATGGTTAATGAGATATGCCATAGGCATGAGCAAATCAAGATCTATTCCTAGGGTTCGGGGTATGGTAAAACCTACTCATAATATGTTATTTGAAAATGTTGGCAAAATGTTAAAAAGGGGAATTAGTAAGTAGATGGTGATAAAGAGTGTGTAATAGAGAAATTCTACTAGATTGTTTGGGTTTTAGGGAATGCTGATTCAGTGTATACAGAGTTAAATGGGTAAAATAATTACTTGATCTGCACATGTATTTTTAATATGTTGTTACTACTGTCTAAACTTGGTTAGTGAAGATTTTCCTCTATACAATTCATGAATATGCTTAGAAAGTTCAACTATAAGATATAATGTAATTTAAATTATTTTTCTAATCTGAAAACTAGTGGCATTCCTTTTACTGCTTGAAACAATAGCATCTCACTTGGTATCGTTCCCATGTCCCATCTTGATGTAAATCATCATGAGAAATAAGTGCATTTATAGGTATTTATCAGAAAACGTAAAAGCTAATAATTATCTTGTATAAATCATGAACCTTATTATCCAAAACATTAGGTTAAAATGTCAGTATCCTATGTTTAAGCTAAATTTAAATTTAACCACCCACTCAGATTGTTCAATGAGTATTTGAGAAAATTAAACATAATAATCTGTATTTCAGCAATGGACGCCATGTTATACCATGAAATTTATTCTTCACAATTTAAATAATAAGTCTGATATTTTTATTAAAACTAATAGTTACTATATCCCTGAGAAAAACTTGGTATGGCATTATTCCTTAGAAAGCCTATCTGGTTGCTTCTCTAACACTGGATTTGTAAACAAGCTTCAGCATATAACTCAAATTTCCTTCTAGGCTTCATACATATTGTTGATTTATCATGAAAATACAGTTTCAGAGGGTCATTTTGGTTTGCTAAGACATTATTTGCATGCCTAGAAGGAAATTTATATAGTTATTTGTTAAGGAAGAAAACTCGCTAATTCACCCAATATTTTATAGTATTCAAAAGCATTGGTATGTATGACATAATTTGAGTCTCACAACAACCTGAGATGGAAGAGGGTCCGCTATCCTTTTGTAGATGACAATGTAGGGGCTTCTAGTGGGGAGGTGACAGGAATACTTGTGACACTATTGCAGGAACTGTCAACTTGCTGAGGTAGGGACAGTGGCAAGAATACATTTGAGGCTCTAATACATATTGAATTAACTAATTAAATCTAGTCCTCAACAACCCCAGTTCTTTCCTTACAACTAAAACTAAACTATGATTGTGGTGTTGCTTGCCCATTTTAACAGGATCCACGATCGGTTTCTACAGCTCAGAACATTTGATGGAAAGAAACAAAACAAAACAAAATGCTCCTAGAGACCTTCTTCATTCCTGCTTTGAGGACATAGGCTTGTTATTGCTCTTTGTATTTCCTACTTTGTTCAATTGATAATTAGCTTAAGAAGCTCTGCATCTATAAGATGTTGAAAAGTGTACATCTTTAATAGCCAGCAATCCTGAATGTATTCAAAAAAACTTTAAAAGCCTCTTGAAAACATTTTTAAGGCTTTTATTGTCAAGAGAAAAACAGATAAGATAAAACATGACTAGTTGAGCCCCCAGATCTGAACACACACACACACACACACACACACACACACACACACACACACACACACACCAGAACCCCTAAAGTGATAGTCCACAGCAACTAGAGACAAAATTAACAATATGTAAAGACCGCCTCTCCTATTGAACGCTAATGCTGAAGCTGGAGGCAGCAATCAGAGGCAGCCCGTGGCTTTCATCACGATACAGGTAGCCTAACCACTTCAGTTTTATCCTGCATGGTCCAACAAAGCCTGACAAACTGCTTGGCTGCACAGGAAGCATCTCCCAGGCGATGATGCGTATAGGCAGTGGGATTTTTTAGTCAATTGCAGGAATTAGGCTTTAATGCTTTATACTAAAAGACTTCATACCCCAGATAGCTGCCTGCTATCCACTGAATCTTGGCAGGAAATGAGACTGCTGGAACTGGGAAAGCTACGTTAAGCAGATTTTTGTGCATGTACAAAATGCTTTATTTGTAAAGCTACTTTTCTTTGTCACACTTCAAAATGCTTTTTTTCCCTTCTTTTTCCTAATCTCTCAGTTCAATAAACTCTCAGTCTTTATCAAAGGTAATTTCCAAAAAATGCCCCTATAAAGCTACCGAGGAGAACAAATATGCTCTTCATCAAAAGTCCACATTTTAGAAATGAATAGTGCCAGATATTTCAGTAGATTTTTTTAAATGGTCACACATCTTACGAAAACTCTAAGACACACAGAAGGACATTAAATACTTTACCGTTGTATGGAAGTTCTAGAGGGCTACAGACATCATTTTTGGCTCCTGTTACTGGCAAAGAGATTAGTCTTGCAACAAGGGATGCAGAGATGGGCTGCACTAACAGGGAGGTGAGGTTTGATCGGCTTTGTCTAAAGCTTCCATCTGTATTCAAAAGAGACAGAACAGAATCCTTTGTAAACAGAAATGAAAAACTATCAAAAAATAGTTCTTTGCAATTACTGACATTATAAGCAGTAACTTTATACTGTATTTATTTACTCCTTAATTATACTATACTTATTAAAAATGATTTGAGATATTTTCTGAAAATGTGGTCCAAATACAATTATGTGTCCTAGTAAAAGATAGCAGGTTGCATGCATTCCTTTCCCTCCATTACCACATAAAAGTCCACTAAAATGACAAAAACCTGTAGCCATACCACTGTGGCTTTTGATCCCATCAGATCTGGGAAGCTAACCAGGGTCAGGCCTGGTTAGGACTTGGATGGGAGACCACCTGGGAACACTTGCTGTAGACTTGGGAAGGACCCAGCAATCCACTCCCAAAAAACAATCAGTCATTGAAAACCCTATGAATAGCAGAGAAGCACTGGCAATACTGCTTCACCTGTTGTACACAGGGTCACTATGAGTTGGGCACCAACTTGATGGCACCTAACAACAACAACAACAAAATGACAACTGAAGAATAAAAAAGCCTAAATCCATAAAGGTAAAGAGAATAGAGAGCAATAGGGCCTTAGCAGTTGGAAGGCACATGATTGTCAGCTGGCCTAACAAACCAAGCTGGAGGAGACCAAACCTGAGTGCAGCTAGGAAGCTGAGAAGCAATGTGGTTGGCACCAACAGACCCAGAAAGGCTCAGGAATCAGCTGCCCCAGCAACCTATTGATATAGGGGCGAAGGAGAATTTGATGATGCTTTGTTTGGGAAAGAGTCTGTCCTCCTGAACCCCTTGCAGATCCAGTCAGTTTGGGTGCCCATTCTGCTCTCACACCAGTGGAAACCAGAGTGTGACGCTGAATAGGGAGACCCTGATAACCATGAGTACCCTTCTTAAAACGGTGGTGTTAAATTGCTGGGGCTCTTGCTACTTTTTACTCTATTAATGCCTAATTCCTTCCCTCCAGGTGTGGCAATAGAAGATTTGTTAGTAGCAAATAGGAATAGATCAATAGAAAATATTTGTAGAAATACTGAAAATCAAGAGGTCTACCAATAAAACGGCCTGGGATTTAGCTCAGTTGGTAGAGCGCTGTGCTGCAGTCTCTGAGGTCCCGAGTTCAATTCCCAGCACTGAAAAAACAGGGAAGGACCTGGCAATCCACTCCCAAGGCAATCCCGAAACAGTCAGCCATTGAAAATCCTATGAGGGTCGCTATGAGTCAGATACTGACTTGACGGCACCTAACAACAACAACAACAACCAATAAAACAACTCACCGGAGGCATCCTATGTTAAAACCCACCCATCCACAAAATGTCAAATCAATTTAATCTTGCCATCCTTAAGTCTGAGCTGTCAACCAGAGGACCTGTGCAGTAAGCCTGTAAGGATGAGCGTAGGAGGTCAGGAGGCCTGGGAGAGAGGTCTGCAGGAAGACAAAAATCAATGAGAACACCCATATGTGCTAATGTACTCACAGAACATTTACACAAAGGTCAGAAGCAGGCATTAAAGAATTCCTAAAAATATAGAAAAATAAGAAATCTATATAGTGAGACAGCTATTAGCTTTAAAGGGGCTGAAATCTGTGCTAGAAAGAAATGTATAACACAAATAATATTTGCACAACATTTTGTTGTTGTTGGGTGCCATCGAGTCAGTATCCGACTCATAGTGACCCACATAGGATTTTCAATGGCTGACTGTTTTGGGATTGCCTTGGGAGTGGATTGCCAGGTCCTTCTCCCATTTTTGCGGTGCTGGGAATTGAACTTGGGACCTCAGACCATAGGTAATATAAATACTGATTATTGCTTTAACATAAGAATAATGTATTTTAGGAAAGAAAAGAAAAGGGCAAAAAGCTCAGGGTGATGGTGGTGCAGGCATGTAAACGGTAAATCCATATCTTTCAGAGAGGTGAGTCAGTATAATGGATGCAATTGAAAAATGAAGAAAACTCAAACATGGTATTGTGAGACAAAAGGATAAATATAAAAATTCACTGATAACAATTGAAACATGTTAAAAGCAATTAGATAATTTTTGCCACAGGAGAAAATGAGAGGGGAAAGGGGTCACAGGAAAGGTTGGGTAAAGGTGACATTTTTATAGAAGTATTTGACTAATACCACTGTGGCATCTGATCCCATCAGATCTCTGAAGCTAAGCAGGGTTGGGCCTGGTTAGTCCTTGGATGGGACACTGCCTGGGAACACCAGGTGCTGCAGACTTGGGAGACGGACCCAGCAACCCATTCCCAAAACCAATCAGCCATGGAAAACCCTATGAATAGCAGAAAAGCACTAACAATTCTGTTTTGCCTGTTGTACATAGGGTCACTACAAGTCAGACACCAAGTGGATGCTACCTAACAACAACATAAGCTTGAACAACATGAAAAATTTAAACAACAATAATGAGAGAAAATAATTATGATAATGGAAGTTAAAGAAAAGTATACCAATATTCAGAATACAGAGGATGGAGAAAATAAAACTAAATTGTCCTTAAGAAAACAACTAAAAAATACTCAGTTTAAATATTTCTACTGACTCAGAACAGAAAATGCAGAATGGAATGACTGTCAGGCCACCAGTAATGCTTTTGAACACAGCACTATATTTTTCAGAACTTTTATTAGGGAAATAATAGCCAGAGGTTTGCTCAGCATTTAATTTGATAGGCCCACAGGGGGTGCAGAGCCCAAGGATACTAGTAGCTAGACTCCAGGAGGCAGATTATAAATGAGAAAATATGTTTCCAAGGTGTTTCTTTAATTTATCATCCTGAAAACCGCAAGGCTGAAAAAGGATATTTAGCTTAGGCCTGTGGCAGCCATGGAAGTCATGGCTTTGAAGAAAACAATAATAAAGATTTAAGCTTGGAATCTGTTTTGTTATAAAAGCACAGCATTGGTCTCATAATTTAGTAACTCCTTTATACAGATATACGACAGTGCGCGTGACCACAGTGTAGTTCACTGCTTCTGTCATGTCCTCCCACCGTGACAGGCAATAAAACCTACAGGGCCCAGAGCAAAACGACAATGTGGGATTGCTTGTTCAAAAAAGTAGGAAGAATTTCAATATGGGAATAGCAGAGCCTTAGATCAAATGTGGGGTCCATCTGAGAAGGAGTTCTGTGACTGCCCAGGTCACATGCCCATGAACCGGGACCCTCATGGTCCACAGAAGATTTGATGAATCCCACAGCCCACGTGGAGAAACTGAGGGGGCTGTGTAGACCTCAAGATGCTTGTTCTCAGCCCAAAGGGACCAGTTCTGAGTTTCCTGCTTCATCCAGCCCATGGGCCACTGCGATTTGTCTCAGAGCATAGCCCAGGCCTGGGCACACTAGCGGCGAAGCCCCCAGACAGCTGACGTACTCTGGATCTCCCGGCATGTGCCTTCTCCCTCCATGTTACCTGTGGTTCTTTCACTGCACTTGGGACAACGAAGTGGAAGAAGTGCATGCAGCCTGTTATTCTGAAGTTTTCGTGGAGGCTGGGTACTGACATTTGTCCATGACACAATGAAATTTCTTAAGATATTCCATGATTTCACCTCTGTGCAATTCAAATACTTAACTTTAGGTTTCAGATGAGGGTCCTTCATAACTTTTTTCTTTCCCTTTACTTTTTTCTTTATTCTTTTTTTTTTTTTTCAGTACTTAGGGGTTGAACCCTGGGCCTCACACATACTTAACAAGAACTCTATCACAGGGCTGCACACCCAGCCCCTTTTAAATTTTTTATCTTGAGTCAGGCCCTCATTAAATTGCACAGGTTGTCTCTGGCCTGGAACTTGCAATATTCCTGCCTCAGCCTCCAGAGTGGCTGGGGTTACAGACGTGTGCCACCGCGCATGACTTCCTTCACAATCTTAAACCTTAGATTTCCAATGTTACATCCTGCCATTCTTTCTCATACATCTTGGGCTAAAATGTAATCTGTCCCTCTCCATACCCTTAGATTTCCATTTCCCATGTTTTTACTTAAGCCCTTGTTCCACTTCACTTGCTCTCCTCAGGCCTACCTAAAATACACACTTCTTTGAAGTCAACCCACCAGCCACCTTCTACATGAAGACTTCACTGATGCCTTCAGCTCCATGGGATGTACCTACTCCTCATGACAATGCTTGCCATTTCCGATGAACATCATCACTATGTGAAAACACTTCATTTACCCCCTTCATACTCTAATTTCTTTGAAGACAAAGGCCATGCCATCCACACCATTACATGATGTGTGGTGCCTAGCACAGTGTCAGAAACACAGCAGGAGGTCAATCATTTGTGAACAAAAAGTCAACAATTGTTTGGAAGAGAGTCTAAATGCCTATGCCTGTCTGGTTTTCTGAATGCCTACAAAATGGAGTAAGGGAACAACTAGGGTTCACTAACCAGTTTTGCATTCTCTGCAGTTAATTACATTTCCCCCAGCATTAGACTTTCAAAACCCATCTATTCCCATCAACACACTGATTAACCTTGTTCTAAATACATCTTTTGTAGATTAAAAGAATTTCTAAACACAAAATTATCTTTAAAATATATTTATCTGTTAATAAAAAATCAATAGCTGCATTCTATTTTTCTTTGATTTGAATGCACTTTGATTTGAATGCACCATTAGGCATATGAAACAATGTATTTAAAAGTTAAATATGAGTGAACCCTAAACCATAATTGAACATACCCAGATCTTTTCATTTTTTTGGTGTGTGCTGCATGACTAATAGACTTGCATTAGTTTTGAAATATCTGAAGTAAGTGGTTCATTAATTTTTCACCTTCACCTTAATGGAAATTTGACAAACAGTTCGCTCCTGAGAACAGATACTAAAAGCAGGACTTTATAGGACACTAAGATTAAATTATAGACAAAAGTTAATTTTTTAACTCTGTCTATTGAAGATGAGCTGAGAGAAGAATTTCATTTTCTTACATTATTAAAAGGCTTGAATAAAACTAAACATGTGTACCATTTTTAATCAGGTCTATTTTACAGCACATTTATGAAATGTAAGAATCCATTAGTTATGACCTAAAAAATGTTTGATTGTGTGTCTTGATGTGCAGGGTACCTGACAGAAAAAACTGTGGCATTACATTTTAGCACACTGCTTTTTAGACTTCAACATTTATATCATGTCCTGTACATTGTTTATGCTCAATAAAGACTGACATCGACCTTTATTTTAGTGGATAGCTAATTCTCTCTTTACTTTGTGCATGCTTTGTAATCTAAAGCACCAAACAGATTGATTCCAAGGAGCCATTGACTCGGTATCTGACTCATAGCAACTGTACTTACAACAGGCGAAACAGTATTGTCAGTGCTTTTTTTGCTATTCATAGGGTTTTCAATGGTGGATTGATTTTGGGGAGTGAGTTGCTGGGTCCTTTTCCCAAGCCTAGAGCACCTGGTGTTCCAGGAGGTCTCCCAATCAACTAACATGTTCCGACCCTGCTTAGCGTCCAAGATTTGTAGGGATTGTATGCCACATTGCTATAGCTTCAGGCATGTGTATAGCACAATGAGGAATTTGAATATACAGTATGCTAATTCTGACTTTGTCACTGACTCACTGCTTGAAATTTAATAAATATCCTTACAATATTACTGTCATCCAATCTACTACTATTATTGAACTATCAACAATGACCCAGAAGGGACTTCATTATGCCTACTTACTGAAATATAAAGCCTATAGCCATACCGAGCTGGGATTCAGCTTAGTTGGTAAAGGACCACTCTGCAGTCTCTGAGGTCCCAGATTGACTCCCAGCATGACAAAAATGGGAAGGACGTGGCAATCCACTCCTGAGGCAATCCCGAAACAACCAACCATTGGAAACCCTGTGAGGGTCGCTATGAGTCAGACAAGACTTGAGGGCACCTAACAACAACAACAACATAGCGATACCACTATGGTATCTGATCCCATCAAGATCTCAGAAGCTAAGCAGAGTTGGCCTTGTTAGTACTGGTATGGAAGACCACCTGGGAACATCAGGTACTATAGGCTTGGGAGAAGGACCCAACAACCCACTCCCAAAAAACAATCTGCCATTGAAAACACTATGAATAGCAGAGAAGCACTAACAACACTGTTTTGCCTGTTGTACAGGGTCAATATGAGTTGGCCAACTACTCGATAGCACCTAACAACAACAACAACTGTAATATAAAGAGTACATTACCCCAGATACTTAGACCCTGAATCACGCAGGGTGACATTTAGAATGAGTGAAGTTAAAATAAGTAAAATGTTTTCTAACTGTGTATGTTTAATACATTTTGCATTATGCTTTCTTTAAGCTGCTGATGCCAAGTTCAGTCACATCTGGGTATGGGGTATAAAGAAAACATGAATGCAAGTACTTGGGTCTGTGTGTGTGACAAATGGAATTTTTTAAACCTAAGTGAAAGTCAGAGCTCATGACACATGCCAATTATCTGAACAGAAATCTTAGACACTGGGATCCTCAAAACTGAGGCACTGAGAGGTTCCATGATAAATATGCTGGTTAAACAAAAAGGGCCTTGTAATAACCACATGCCACAGTGAGAGGAAGAGCAAGAACTCTGAATTTAGGAATATAACTCCACCCTCCTCATCTGTCTCCTTCCCCAGCAGTGTGTGTGTGTGTGTGTGTGTGTGTGTGTGTGTGTGTAAAACACTGCATCCTTGCTATTCAATGTAAGTGTTGTTGTTCTTGTTGTTAGGTGCCGTAGAGTTGGTATCCAACTCATAGCGACCCTCTGTACAACAGGGGAAACACTATTGTCAGTGCTTCTCTGCTGTTCATAGGGTTTTCAATGGCAGATTGATTTTGGGGAGGGGATTGCCAGGTCCTTCTCCCAAGCCTACAGCTTCTGGTGTTTCCAGGCAGTCTCCCATCCAGGTACCAACCAGGCCAGACCCTGCTTAGCTTCTGAGATCTGATGGGATCGGATGCCACAGGGCTACAGCTGCAGGCATTGAATTCAATGTGTAGGGATATGAACCAGACACCAACTAGACATGTAGCATCTCAGGTCCTATACCAGACCTCCTGAATCAGAATCCACAGCCTAAATAAGTAACCAGGTGATTCATATTTACATTAGATAAGCATTAGCCTAAATTGGTATATATTTTTCCACAGCACAATTTACATAATCTCAACAGCAACAAAAATATTAAAAAGGACAAAAGTATGAAAACTGTGTATGCTCCCCTTGTTCCAAATTAAAGGTGACAGAACCTTTGGCTATGTCTGTAAATTCCAAATAACAGTTCTTTCAGAGATTTTCCAAAAGTTGCTTCATAAGCTGTATCTAAATAACAAGTTGAAAATAGACTGACAGCATTTTGTTTCATTTTTGTCCTTTCCTCAAAGAGTAATTTGGTAATTCAAAGATCAAAATTGCATTTATAACATTTTATTTCAGCTATGAATACATATCACAATATCTAACTGATTTGAATTTTTTCCACTCTTGGTCTTCAACTATTATAAAATTTAATTCTATTAAAGATTGACAAATTGAAAATATAAATACTGCCCACTTACTAGAGAACCAAAAAATCGGCAAGCTGAAAAAGCAGAAATTTAGGAACATATTTGTGCTGTACTTTTATGAAAAAGATTCAAATACTCAAATAAGCAAATTGCTATCATGATGCTATCCCAGAATCTCACTTTACTTTCTTCAAAAGACTGCCACATGGCTAGAATTCAGACTATAGAATAACTAGCACAAATGTTTCTTTTTTTAAAAATAATATTTGAGCCCACTAAATTTACAGTTATTTTCTGAAATGACCAGCACACTAAATCGACTAGTCATTTTGTTGTCCTTGTGAATATAGCTGTTCCTTTATTTTTTTAGTATCTTGTAACATGTTGATTATAACTATCACCATCCTCCCTCAAGCTAGTCAAAGTCAGTACTGTGTTGCTTAGGTTATTATTAAAAATGAAAACGCTTAAAAAATGTTTTGTGCTATGCCCTCTTCTCAGAGTGTGCTCTCTCTCTCTTCTCTCTCTCTCTCTCTCACTCTCTCTCTCTCTCTCTCTCTCACACACACACACACACACACAGTATTTCTATATCATGTAGGATTTTTATTACTGATTTCAATTTTCATAATTTAAATTGCTTGATTTCCCAACATATTTATTGCTTCCTGCAAAAATAATATAAATTTTAGGCCTAAGAGCTTGATAGCAATAGTTTACCCAAGTCTTAGATACCACTCATTCTGGGAAGCTATATCCTTCTTATGTGCCCTTACATAAATATTTGTTTACATATTTACTATACTGATTGCTCTGCCTTCACTTCATTTCTGCTCTCCTCTAAGAATAAAAGCTCCCTGGGGTCTCATTCACTGGTATATTCCAAAGGCAGCACAATGCTTAGTAAGAAGTAGTAGCTCACTGGGCATTTTTTAGGTGAATATAACACAGTTCAAATGAACATTTTTTCTGCGTAATCATAAGATTAGAACTTGTGATTCATCAAGTATGAAATCAGCATAATGAATTGTAGTTGCATCTTTTCATTCATTGATCCATTCTTAACCAAAAGCATCCTGCCATGTTCCCTAGTAAATATCACAATATTTTAATCTTAACTAAAGCATTGCAAAGACATTTACAAATGAGTATGTTACTTTCTATTCTTTTTGGTGTAAATGTAATTTTCTAAACTTGACAAACATTCAGTTAAAGAAAGGTTTTAATAATGTACTAAGGAGTTTTGATTTTATGTGCAGGTAAGCAAGGTGCTATGCTGGAGTTTGGCCATTACATATGATATAAGCATAGATTTTACTCCTAGTGCTAGTTTCCATGTGGTATGACCTACAATTTTATTGATTGTTCTTTAAAGAATTATGAGAATTTATTTGTGTGCACATCTTTAAATATTTTGCAGTGATTTAAAACATACGGATATAATTAATCCAAAGACAAAGCCCAGTCCTATATATTCAGACAGAAGACAGTCATCATTAACAATGCCTTTTCCAAAGACCTATAAATATTTGATTGTTTCTACTTAAGAAACAGTACTTCCTTTGGTATAAGGTTTTTCCTGACTGAATTTATTTAATGGATTTTTCATTTTATGTGAAATTTTGGATTTATAATGGCCATGGTAATATTGTGATATTGGGAAATGCCTTCTTAATTCTGTTTCAGAGATAGATGAGAACTTATTCTCTACTCCATACAAGTCTGAAGTTTCTGTATTCATACTGTGTCTACTCTAAGGCGATTTCATTCCCTAAAGTATTCCAAAAACATGAACATTTGGAAACAACCATAAACTATATCATAAGAAAAAAGAAAACTATGAGACAAATAAACTATCTACTTTATTCTTTACTTCAAAGATAGTAGTCTAGATTCATAACTGGAATAATTGGCCATCTGCACACTGCATGTGCCATAAGCAAAGTTATCCTCTCCAGAGGCATTCCCCAGAAAGACTTCTCATCTAGCACTTGAAGGGTGTAAACATTGGAATGATTTGCCAATTTTCTAGCTTCAAAAAAGTGTAGTTTGTATTTTTTAAGAGACAGAAAATAAATTGTGGGGATGTGTTTTGCTTGTTTTCATTGTTGTTATTGTTGTGAATGCATGCAGCCATTAATTTACAATTAAATTCCTCAGACCAGATTGTAGTGAGAACACATTATTTTTTGAGGCTGATTAAATGAACAGGCAGAAGAATGGTAATTTTTTTCTACATTTACTGATTTTTAGATTTTTAAATAATAAAAATGAAAATAATTCAGTCTTGCTTCTCTGCTATCAATGCCAGAAAAAATGAATTATCACATTTCAAATATTTCTCATATTTTCATTGCTTTTTTCATATTCTCTATTTTTGATATAGGGATATTAACACTAGAAAGAAACACTGGCCTGGAGTTCAATATCTGGCCTTTGCACTGCCTCTGAGAATTGATGCTGGGAAAGTTCAGCACTTCCCTTGAGGTCTTAAACTTATCATGTATAGAAGGGACTCTTGACATGAATTTTACCATCTTTCTTATCTTGATTTTGAAAGAAGCTCTTTATATCAACATGTTATTGTGTTGTTGTTAGGTGCTGTCAAGTCAGTGTCTGACTCATAGAGACCCTACATACAACAGGCAAAACATTATTGCCAGCACTTCTCTGCTGTTCATGGGGTTTTCAGTGTCTGATTGATTTTTGGGAGTGGGTTGCTGGGTCCTTCTCCCAAGCCTAACACACCTGGTGTTCCCAGGCAGTCTCCCATCCAAGTACTAACCAGGCCCAACCCTGTGTAGCTTCTGAGATCTGATGGAATTGGACGCCACACCAAGAGGGCTGCAGGCTATATCAACATGCTTACGTCTAAATTAGAAGTAAATATCCTATTATAATTATAGATATATCCCTCATGTTTACATGGGAAATATAAAAAATTTCAATAGGTTTCCCTCCTAATGTATCATATTTCTACAATGATATTAAAATTATGTTTCATTGTTAATCTCACATAGAATTGTTACTTCCTTGCTATAGTGATGATATATATTGAGGGAGATACATTTGGAAGAAATAAAAAAGATATTCTTAAACATCCATTGCAAAAATAATAGTCTCAGTTAATAAGCTGCAGATTGGTCATTGAGAAGTACCTATCTGAAGAACTCTAGTCATAAATACTCAATTATTATTTTTTCTTCTTCTGAATCAAAAATATGAGAATTTTCCTACAGAAAATACTCTATAATCAAATGAATGTGATGTACACTTCATCAATCTATTTTATCAAATAGGACTCACTAATATTTAAAAATATATATAGAGAGATTAAGGAAAAGATCTTGCCCTTATTTTCCAGTAAGGTAATATTTTTCAACGTAGTGAAATGTTATTTCATTAAATAAGATGTCTTTTACGTCACAACAAGGGTCATAATGGCACAGTTGAGAGACATGTCTGTGTTTAGCATAGTACTATTGGTCCTCCAAATAAACTAAGGTGTTCTTAAAGGATGGAAATAGTGCCTTTGTTAGCTCATATGTATAGGACTTCAAGTAGCACCGGGTACATTCATCTTTAGAAAGATTTCCCATGATAATGTAGCTTGAACAAAATTTAAGATGATTTACATTGGTCTAAATTTTCCTTTCAGCTCCTTCATTTAATGTTCATAACAACTTGATAATGTGATATTCCACCCAGCGCTATATAGAGAGACTTCTTAGTCATCTTAGTCAATACCACAAATGTTTCTTGATGAATAGGACTATAAATAACTGAAAACATCTAACCAGTTATTCCAGAGTAAGAATAGATCCCAGAATAAAAAAAAAAAT
The DNA here is from genome assembly GCA_007922755.1 of Pedetes capensis. NCBI lineage: Eukaryota > Metazoa > Chordata > Mammalia > Rodentia > Pedetidae > Pedetes > Pedetes capensis. The sequence continues at coordinate 116,340 of VMDO01003614.1, forward strand.
AAAGGCTGCTAAGGAGTGTTTCCAGGGTATCTGATGGATTGCCAGAGGTCATATGTCAGAGCCAAGCCTTGTGAAGAAAATTCTCTTGTCTCTTCATGGGGAAATAAGAGGTCCTTTTAAAGTAGTGGCAAGAGTTCTAATAAAGAATTACTAGAATGCTTCTCACTAGCTATATCTGGTATAGAATGACCCTGGCTTTGGCAGGATTTTACCTACGTTTCAAATCATAAAGAAGATAACTTCATTGTGGGAAAGATGATTACAGACAAAAGAATCTACACAACTAAATGAACTGGTGTAGGAAAATAAAGGAATGAAAGGGGAATGACAAGTAGGCATGGTTACCTAGAGATTACTGCACATGTTGTAGGTTAGGACTAGAATTGTAGAGTCCTTACTGTGGATAAGATAAGAAGTATAGGGAATACCAAGTAAGAACTGATGGATTTCTATAAGGTTTTAAGCAGAGAATTGGTCCCATATAAGTAGATTTTAGAAATATTGATATAAGGGTTATATGCAGAATAGAATGGGAATAAGGAATATAATGAAATTCATAAAAATACTAGTATACCCCAATTTGGTTGGGCACTGACCTAGGTACTTGGCACATGTTACATCATTCTGTTTCTATGCTTTATATATAATAAACTTTTTGGACAACACTAATTATTGTCATCTTTATTTTACATAAATGCATCTAAAGTTCTGAGTCTTGAGATGTTCAGAGTCATATGGCTGGTAAGCAACAGCTACTTCTTTTAAATTCCAATGTTTACATCATGGTATCAGTATTGTTCAGAAGGTATGGTGATTTCTCAGTAAGAATTAACATTGTATGAACTAGGATATCTTTGTAATCATAAAGGTAAAACTTTGTTAGGCTGTTTTCAGTTACCAAAACTGAGTTACCAAAATATCTGAGACAGAAAAGAAGATATATTTTGAGTCGTAGTTTTGGAGTTTACAGTCCATGGTTGATTGGCCCTCTTATTCTGTGCAAGGTAGCATATCATGGCATATCAGAGAAAAACTACCATCTCATGGCAAGGAAGCAAAAGAGGAAGGGACTTGAATCCTACAAGCTCTTTCATGGGCATGTATCCAACAAACTAAGGTTCTCTCACCTGGTCCCACCAGCTCCCGAGAGCACCACTTTGGAAACCATTCATTTACATATGAGCCTTATGAAGATATTTGATACCCTAACTATCGCAAATGCCTACATGCATACCACCGTGGCATCCGATCCTGTCATATCTTGGAAGCTAAGCAGGGTTGGGCCTGGTTAGTACTGGGATGGGTGACCACCTGGGAGCACCAGGTACTGTAGGCTTGGGAGAAGGACCTGACAACCCACTCCCCAAAAAACAATCATCAATTGAAAACCCTTTGAATAGCAGAGAAGCACTAACCATACTGTTTCGCCTGTTGTACATAGGGTTGCTATGAGTTGGACAACTACTCGATAGCACCTAACAACAACAACAACTATAGAAAGATTCATGTGAAATGCCTGAAAAAGGAAAATCATCTAGACTTGGCAACATATTGCACAGAGTGGCAATGAGGTAATGGAGTAAGTAATTAAGACTTCAATTCAAGATGAGTAGAAGAATAAAGTTCTATGAATAAAACAAATTTGTCAGAAAAACTGAGGTGGTGGTAAAGAAGAATCTGAATATTTTAAATAATGGCATTGAGCATTTAGCTTCGTTGGAAAATTATTACTGTAGAGTTTCTATACAAAGAGTAAAAAAAAATCCTTTCAATTGTTCACAAAGAACACTTCTGCATATAAAGTTTTGCCTCTTAATGCTTGGTCCTCATGCACGCATTACAATTAACCTGTTTTCTGCACACTTTGCAAATGTCTGCACAATGACATCCCTTAAACTGCAGTTTCCCAGCCCATAAAATGAGAAAGAAAGCTGCCTACTACCTAGCTCGTAGGAAGGTTTTAGGATTAATGAGAGTGCCCATAAAGTGCTTTGAGCACCACAGAAGAAAAGGTACAATATAAATGAGCCACATTATTCCAGTGACAAATACTATCCATATACAGTCTAGTAAAACTGAAAAAAAAAAACAAACCAGCCTCTTCTTACTCTTGATAGTGTACAATGTCTCATTACCATTTCTTTTCATTCTTCTAAGCTTTTCAGAGGAAAACAAAGTGCGATGAGTGTCTAACTTGTACAGCGAACAGAAATATACAAATCAAACAAGTAATAGGACATTCTGTACTCATTTTCTCATAATTTTAGTATAAAATGAACTAAAAGAATGACAGATTTGCAAGGTTGCTACAAAGAAAATATAAATCATATGAAAGCAAGATGTCTATTTTTAGAATGTTATGTTAAAGTCAAATTCATTTTTCAGCACAAAAGAAGACATCAACTACTTTCTGAAGGCATTCAGGATTCATTTGAACTTTTCCAAGATCTCAAAATCTTTCAATTTTCAGTGAAAATATCAGTAATATCCTAGGCTTATGAGATTCCACATTATATCTATACAGGCTGTACTGATACATTGGTGATATTAAAACTAGATAGTTCTCCAAAAACAATTAGGAATTCTAAAAATATTAACTAATGTCAAATTAATGTCATGCATTATATAAAGTCTCAAGAGTCTAAATCTGTATTTTAGGTATTAACAGACAAGGCATAGACTTTAAAATACAGTTAAAATGATATTTTATAAATCCACATCTTGCTAACCTTATACATTTTATAATTTTGAGGTGGGAAAGATTCCATGGAGAAATAACGTATAGAGAAAAATGTTACTTACAGTGTTTCAGTGAAACTACCTCTGTATAACAGAGATATAGTTAACAGAGAAGTAAGATGAAAACACCTGACTGATTTTAGCTGGAAGCCAAAGTAGAGTTGCATATAATTTGATTAATAATAGGAATGAGAAGCAAAACTCAAAGATGAAATATTCCCTTTAACAGTAAGATTGAAATCCCTTAGTTTTGTACCCAATGTCCTCAATTAGTATATATTTCAAAATAGTGCCAGAAAGGCTTTTAAAATGTCTTCATTGCTTTTAACCTTCCAAATTCACAGACATATACGGCAACACTCATACAAATACGCATATGCATGCAGACATATATACATATATGCATTATGTATTGTTGTTGCTCTTGTTAGGTGCCATCAAGTCAGTGTCCAACTCACAGTGACCCTAGGTACAAGAGGCAAAACAGTATTGTTAGTGTTTGTCTGCTATTCATAGGCTTTAAATGCCTGATAGTTTTGGAGGAGTGGGTTGCCTTGTCCTTCTCCCAAGTATACAGTGCCTGGTGTTCCCAGATGGTTTCCCATCCAAGTAATAACCAGGTCTGACCCTACTTAGCTTTTGAGATCTGAAGGGATCAGACTCCATGGTGGTACTGCTGTAGGCACATTATGTGTATATATATATATATATATATATATACACATATACATACATACAAACAAACATAAATACACATTAACTAAGAGAAGAGAGTGTAATTTAGAATTGTGGCTCTCAAGACACGGTTCAAAGTTTAAAGAATATAAAATTAGAACATTAAAGAAGAAAGAATCCATGGCATAATAATTCACAATATATTTCTCTAAGGGGGCAGATGATTTTATTAATGTTTATCTATGTAATTAAAGAAGGGGCTGGGATTTGGCTCAGTGGGTAGAGCGCTGCGCTGCAGTCTCCGAGGCCCCAACTTCAATTCCCAGCACCCCAAAAATGGGAGAAGGGCCTGGCAATCCACTCCCAAGGCAATCCCAAAACAGTCAGCTATTGAAAACCCTATGAGGTTCGCTATGAGTCGGATACACACTCGACAGCACCTAACAACAACAACAATGTAATTAAAATACATGAATGTATTCTTATTATAAAAAACAGGAACATTAGCCTGGGTCAGTGTCTCATGTCTATAATCCTAGCAACTCAGGAAGCTGAAGCGGGAAGACTGCAAGCTCAATGCGAGAGGCAGCTTGCATAACTTGGAACCTGTCTTAAAATAAAATTAAAAAAAAAAAATTAAAAATGGGCATGCCAGAGGTAGAGTACTTGTAAAGTATATGTGAGGCCCTGAGTTCAACCCCAAGCACCAGGGGAGAAAAGGAGCATTGAAAATAAAGCAAGTCAAGTCAAGTCAAGGCCATTTTGGACCAGGCTCCGCATTTCAGTCACTAACAAAACCTGGGGACATTCTTACTGATACAGTGCTTGATAACTTTTAATTTCTTTTCATACAACATTTTTATGTAACTATATATTATCATTTCATTTTATTTTACTTAAATGATATTTTTAAATATACATCACTCTGCGGTATTTATTTTTCATTCAACAGAGATGCCTAAAAGATTTTTTTCATATAAATTTCCTGAGATTTATGATATTCTGTTGGATGCTGCATAGTGTTCCACATTTCTAACATGCTAATTTGTTTGATAAAGTCTAAACTTTCCTACTGTAATCAAAACTTCATGACTGTCTATGCACATGCATCTACTCACATATGCGTCAGTGTTTCTTTTTGGTTGTTATGGAAACATAGGTTTATGGGGTCAGAGAATAAGTGAACTTTTAACTTTCATACACAATTCCAATAAGCTGTCCTCCACAGTAAGTGGCTGCATTTATTTTCACTCTCAGTGTTGTAAGGTAGGACACACACTTTCTACCTCCCAAAACCCTCTGAGCAAAAGAAATTGTATTCACTACAGCTGAGGCAGGCAAAGATGGTCAGGGGAGGGTGGAACACTGGCGTGCGGAGAGCTTCCAAAAGCAGGAGGCTCAGGAGAGGGAAATGGATGCTCATCCTAACACCTAGGGAAAGGAGACAATTCCATCTCCTGAGGGGAACACTGGAGACTGGCAACTTTCAGCCGAAGTCAGATAAAAATGTCCATCTTCAACTGACCACCACATCCACCAAACAGACCTCAATATTCCAGGCCACAGAGAATATTTTTCTTTTTCTTTTTCTGATTTTTTTTCCCTTCTACCTGCTGTGTTCAGGTTTAAAACCAGGGATTTTCATGAGGCCAGTGATGTAACAGTAAGCCCTTGTGCAGTAAGCCCAGCTTTTTTCTCATTTTTGCTTTGGGACAGGCTCTCACTAAACTACACAGGTTGCCTCTAGCCTAGGGCTCAAGATCCTCCTGTCTCAGCCTCCTGAGACAGTGAGATTGCAGGGGTATCATGTAGTGCTTGGCACTTTTCTTTTCTTTCTTGTTAATTTTGTTTTCTCACTTCTGTAGTTTCTAATATCTAAAGATAAAAATATCTAATTTCTAATATTTTTTCTAAATTTTTTTCTAAATTTCTAGTATAATTTATATCTTTAGTCAATATACCATAGAAATACCTGCTCATCCATGTCTACTGTGGTGCTACTCACAATATTCAAGATATGGAATCAAGCTAAGTACCTATGAACAGTTGAATGAATAAGGAAAATGTGTGATATGCATGACAGAGTTTTATTTGTCTACAAAGAAGGACAAAATTATGTCATTTGCTTGAAAATGGATAGAACTAGAGATCATTATTTTATTTATTTATCTACTTATTTATTTACTTATTGTGGTACTGGGGGTTAAACCCAGGGCCTCGCTCTTGCATGCTCTGCAAGTGCTAGACCACTGAGCTACCGTCTCCAACACATTTTTTTATTTTTACTTTTGGAGACAGGATCTCCCTAAATTGTGCAGACTGCCTCTTCTCTCAAACTTGTGATCCTCCTGTCTCTGCCTTCCAAGCTGCTAAGATTACAGGTGTGCGCCACTGTGCCCAGCTGAGATCATCATTTTAAGTGAAATAATCTAGATCCAGAAAAACAAACATCACCTTTTCTCTCATATGTGGATTTTAGATTTCAATATATATTCAATATTAAAATATATGGGTTATGCAAGTAGAAATGGCCTATGCTATGGGAGATAAGGGACTAAAGAGAAGAGGGATTGAGCAAAAACAGTAATTGGGAAAAGGAAGGGAAATATCACATATTTTGCCCATAAGGCAAAATCTGGATATATGATATACAGATCAGATAGATAGATAGATAGATAGATAGATAGATAGATAGATAGATAGGGACAGAGATAGACAGATACCCAAACAAGACAAGCACCTAGAAAGGGGACCACGGCTGAAGAGGAAGGGGATAGGGGGAGAGAGTTCATGATAGGGTAATGGGGGAAGTGAACGTGAGCAATGCATAATGATGGACACGTATGAAAATGTCAATGAAACCCACTAAGTTGTATGCTGAAAAAATACTAATAAAATTGCTAAGATAAAAAGAAATTATATTTGTGAAGGCCCGGATAAAGAAAGACTATGACGCATTTCATGAAACAGAAGAGCTCAAGCATAATGGCAGTGGTGCAAAAGAAGGTCAGAGAATCAGGGTGGGCCTTCTAGGTCATAAACATACAATGCCTTCAAGAGAAATGTAACCAGTTAGGCTTCCCTGATCCACCCAGGGAATTTCTGAAAAATTTAGAAAATTAAAAATACAATAATGTATAAGGAAGAAATACATATGTGCACACACACACACACACACACACACACAATCCCAGAATTAATTTTTTAAATGTAACTGATACATAAATAATAAAATTTAGTTTTGTAATTACATAGGTTACCATATAATATTTGATATATGTATACATAGTGTAAAGCTTAAATCAGGTTAATCATATTTATGTCCTCATTTATCATTTCTTCATGGTAAAAACTTTCCAAAATCCTTTCAGATTTTTGAAATATACAGTACAGTATTGTTCTCTATAGCCACCTGCTGTGCAGCAGCATACCAGAACTTCAACTTTTATGTTAACATTTAATATAAATCCTTTATCTTCTAGTGTAATATACAAATAGCATCTTCTTTACCACCTACAGTACCTTCTCTCTATCATTCTTTAGAGGAAACCACTACTATGGATTAGGTTTTCTAAAGCCCTTTTAACTCATATCCTGTGTCTCAGTATGTAATCTTTAGCAAACAAGCCACTAAACCCTATCACACACTGAGTGGGGAATATGCCAGATGGAAATAGATGTATATAATGTACTATCATTTAGGTAAATCTATGTTGTTGTTATGTACTGTGGAGTTGGGTCCAACTCATAGTGAACCTATGGACAACAGAACAAGATACTCTCGGACACTGTGCCATGCCCAGCACTATGTCATTACTTCTCTACTATTTATAGGGTTTTCAATGTCTAACTGCTTCAGGATTGTTTTGGGAGTGGGATACCAGGTCCTTCTCCCATTTTTGGAGTGCTGAGGATTCAACTCAGGGCCTCAGAGTGCAGAGCAGCACTCCACCGGTTGCGCTAAACCCCAGAACAGGTAAATCTGTAAATAGGCTGTACACTAGTGTTCAGATCTTAGTTTTTGAAAGTTTTTTAGATCAGAGAATGAATGGAAAGTCGTAAGAGAGGAAGATCTTGGTTTTTGAAAGTTTTTTAGATGAGAGAATGGATGGAAAGTTGTAAGAGAGGAAGCAGTCACCTCAGGTAAGAAGTGCCTACAATTGTCCATGTAATTTCTATAAGATTTTTGAAAAGGCTTAGAAACTTTGGAGATGCTTGGAAATATTCAGGCTCTAAATCTGGGAAATAATTACATTACTATAAACTTGAAACATTTATTGAGAAGTAATGTTGTCTTTGACCATGGTGGAGACAATAAAGATGGAGAAAAACAGGAAGAATTGAGATTCATTTAGGAGATAGAACCAGTAAGAATCAATAGCAAAAGGAGTTGAGATCTAGGCAGGGATCTAGGAAACTTCTAGATTGAGCGTGCTCACGTTCCCCTCCAACCGCACATGTTCACACAATCCGGAGCTGATTCCCATAACCCACCCTCCAACTATTCACTCAGTTATCTCCCCTGAATAAAAAGGTTTTTCTTTTTTGCTGGACAAGGAAGAGGCTGGGCGTTTTGCTCTTCTAGAAGGGAATTAAGTTTGAAATCCTTGAGAAAATATGCTGCAACAGCTGAGTAATTCTTTCATTCCAGTATCATGAACCATAGTATTTCTGTTTTTTAAAAAATCTTTTTATTGAACACATTCCATATTCTGGGTCTAAAGGCACAGTAAATACTAATGCCAGACTGCATTCTGTCATGGAGCCTACAGCCAAGAAATCAAGTAGCTTCTGTGAGATATGGAAAGGAGTTATCAAATGTTAGGGATACAGAAAATGTTCAGTATCTAACTCTAGTGGATGATTACACAAGTATAGACATGAAACATTTAGTGATCTTTACATTTCTGAATAGTACTCTTTATGTTCTTCATTGTTTACATAGTTTCCAAAAGAAAGAAAGAAAAAATGGAAAAAATTGGTTCAGAAGAGAAATGTTCCATATTAACACAGTGAACAATCAATATGTGATAGAGGACATTACAAGTCTCTGTTTCTATAACGTCAAATCTATAATCTAAAGAATTCATACTACAAATGAGTATGAATCAAGTAGCATGAGGAAAATTAAATTTAAGGGTACAGATGAAAGGAAATGGAATTATTGTATTGCTTTCACCCTGAGGGGAGAGGTATAAAAATGGACAAAGAAAATCTATCTAGAGAAAAGGCTAAGGAAATGTCAATCATTTTGTCTGGAAACTAAGAAATCGAATATTTTTAAGAGTCTGAACTGTATAACAAACACAGTAATGAGCTCTTCAAAGATAGAAACAAAACTATTTCAAGTTAGGAATGTTTTGAATTTTTATTTTTTTTACCCAGATAACTTGGCAACATGTCCTATAATTTTGTATCATATGTGTGAGGGATATATCTGCCCTAGATCCGCAAATGGAAGAAAATTTGGAGAAAGGAAGTGATTCACCAAACACACACATACTTGTTTTGGAAAGAATGTAGGAAAAGAAATTAATATTTGGAACTCCTTTCATTTTTTTTACTCCAAAATGTGGGGATCCAAGGTGCTTAATGGTTAAAGTAAAAACACCTTGGCAATACGCAATATGAGAAACAAACCCAGAAAACTATTAGCAACATTCTATTTCTTGTATCTGTTGCTAATAATTTTAAAAACACTTTCAGAATATTTTCAAGATTGATTCAGCAGCTTCATGCTTTTTGAGTCCTGAGAATGACAGAGTAAACAGGGAAAAGCACAAATTCAAGAAGCAACCTAACCAGTCACACATTTCTTCGGTCATAAGCCGTATATCACCAGCGGTGAAGTTTTTTGGCATTAAACATCTGAAAGAGCTAAAATCCAGTCTGGCAATCTTTCAAAAATAATTACCTACCAACACAAATCTGAACTGTCATCTTGAGGCTGCTGGGGTCACTTAGTCAGCACATTCTGTTTTACCAATCACAAAACCAAGGCTGGAGTTTTATCTTCTACAATGTGGTATTCTCCATGATATGCTAATTGTCAGCTTCACAGCTGCCATTATAATTATCCAGCTGCTGATCAGCTAATCTTTCATCTTTAAAATAGAAAATGATAGAAAGATATGAAGTTGAGTTTTTTAAATGCTGTTTGTCAGTAGAAAGGATAAATATGTTTACTATATTAAAATCTTTTTATACTGAGCTTCACATGTGGAAAAGGTTAAGGTAGGAATATCACTTTCTCATAGCAAAAGATACTCTGCAATAACAATGGTAGGTCCAAACATTAATGACCCTAAAGCTAATTATCCTGACTACTGTAACACTACATACCTGTGTTCATTCTTGTAGAAACATGTAATCATATTAATTTATATGTAGTCTGTGTGCATTTGAGTGGGGGGTATATTTATATGGAAATTGAAAGGACATGAGGAGAAGGAATTTGTATCCAACTCTCTGTCTTTAAGTGAGCCTAACATTATGTTGCATAGCAATGACGAAACAGAAGTCATTGGTTCACAGTAGTTTTCATCTGGCCACTGAACATCAGAAATAGCATTTCAGCTCTGTTGACAGACTCTGGGCTTGCTCACATTTCTTCAAATAAAAATCTGAGATGGCCAACTCCCGAATACTTTTTTATTAATTGTACTTCTCTCAGGATTTATCACCACTGAGAACTCTTCATCTTTTTACAGATAAATTAAATGATTTAATATTACCAACATTTTAAAAAGCAATGGTCATCTCTAACATGCTGCTATAATTCGATCAACAAGTTTATGGGTTACTGATGCAAAGAATTTCAGCAGCAAACTCAGGGCTTCCTTAAAATAAAAAGCAAACTTAGACAGTGAATTGATGCAGGCATTCTACATCTGAGTAAAATACTCTTCTTGTGAATTTTCACTTTCAGCCAAATATGATTGCCACTGGCACTGTGATTGGCTCCAGGCTTTCCAGGTTTGGATTAGGCCAGCTGAGGGAGAAGGAATGGAATGGAGCTCAGAGCTGAAATAACTTGTCAAATACTGGGAACAAGGAGACCTGTTTTTGGGAATAGTTACATATTAGAACAACAGGAATATAACAAAATCCATGGCAGATGTTTGTTCTGGGTAACCTTCATTTCTCCTATAGGAATACATGGCATTGCTATGACAAATAAACTGTTCCATGTATAATTTTCCTTCATAATTTCAGCAAACAGCACTGCTTGCTGAGAGCAGGGATAGTGAGAGTCCAGAGAAGTAATAAAGACATAAGGCTAACATGGCAGTTTATTAATGTGGACTGTCTTGGGAAGATAGGATTCACAGGAGATCATCATCATCCCTGTGCATTTATTTGCATATCAGAAAGGATCTCATATTTACATTTTGAACTCCTGTTATTTCCCTGCTTCACTGCTCCCTATATTGACCCTGCCTTTCTCTCTCTACCTTTCTCCCATGCCAGAGAGTGACACCAGAAAGCACTCTACATCTGAAACTTCTATATCATCATTTGATCCAGGACTTTTCCTTATCGTTTGCAACTAAGTTCATTAGGTTCTACTTTCTAAATATCTCTTGAATCATTGACCTCTCTACATACAGTAGTTAAGTCCACCACTGTGCATCCACTAGATACTAAACAATAATCTCTAAATTTTAGGTTGTAAAAGAATCACCTTGAGTGTTTATTTAATATGACAAGAATTTTCATGAATCCTTAATGAAAAGAAGATGGGATTTTTATGGTATTCCACTCATGTATTTAACGGCAATTCCTGTCTTTTCTATACTGCTCCACAATTAAGACTATAAAGGGCAAATGCAAACTAAAATTAAGAAAAATCAATTCTCCTTTGTGTAGAAAGAGAAGAGACTCCATTTTTTCTCAGAGTATTTACTTAGAAAACTTGTAATTGTCATCTTTTTCTATATCATTTTGAAATTTTTCTTTAAAAAATTGCAAACAGAAAGGAATATCATGCCCCCATCTCTCAGTTTCCATGACAGGATAGGAACCTAAAATATCAGCAGGTGTGTGCCTCCAAGTTGCAAAACTACCTCCTGTCATGAAGATATAAGAAATGTATTTTTCCTTTGGATAAAGGCAATTAGAAAACACAGGTGGCTACCCTAATTCTCGAGGTGAATTGAGGATGAACTATGTGTGACAAATGGTGCTGTCAAGTCCTCTCACTTGAGGACTAGTTATTGCTTATTTTGAGCAAAAGTATGCAATACTTTGTATTTGTTCAGCTATGTAAAAGTGAAATTTTTGTTTTTTAGCATAGTTCCTGTGATGCACAACACACTATGGATGCTTATGCCATAATTAAATTTTTCTTTGTTTTTCTTTCTTTTTTTCCACCTCCCTCGTTCCCTCCTTCCCTTCTTTCCTTTTCTTTTTTAGTTTGGCAGAGAGTTTTATTTTCAGTTGTTGCCCTTTCAGGTAGTTGGTGTTGTTAGGTGCCATCAATTCAGGACCAACTCATAGTGAACCTCCTAGGCTTTTCAATGGCTGATTGTTTTGGGATTGCTTCTGGAGTGAATTGCCACATCCTTCTCCCTCCCCCTACAAGAGACACCCTTATGTAGGGTTGTTGTGGTTGTTGTTAGGTGCCATGGAGTTCTTTCTGATGCATAGCAACCCTCATAGGGTTTTCAATGGCTGACTGTCTCAGGATTGCCTCAGGAGTGGATTGCCATGTCTTTCTCCCATTTTTGTGGTGCTGGGAATCGAACTTGGGACCTCATAGACTACAGAGCAGCACTCTACCAACTGAGCTAAATCCCAGCCCTATGTAAGGTTAGTTTCTTTAAAAAGGTATTTAATTTAAAGGCAGAATATTATACAGAGTGGAAGGGCACAGCACTTTAATTCAGTTGTCTTGGATCTTCCTTAAAATGATCCATTCTGTACATCATACCATCATGGGAAACAAGTTTTAGTATTTGGTTCTCAATTAGTAACCTTTTTATAGCTTCTTTCCCCCACCCCTAATATGTCTTACTAAGGACTTAAGTACAAAATAATTTGAAGTTTTTCTTTTGTACTCATTGCTTCATAAGGTCAATATATGATTTGTTGCCTTTTAATTTATTGCTATCTTGGTGGCATATGCAACCTAGATTGAAATATTCCAATATTTTAAGATAGTAATAATCTTGCAAATGATATACAGAAATCCTTCAGAGATCTAGAGCAATTAAATGGCATGCAGTGAACTCCAAAGTCCTCAACAAAATCTTCAATGGGGGGGAGGGGTGCCTTTCTCTGTTTAATCTTATTCCCTAAAATTTTTTCACTTTCTTCTAGGCTTATTGGACTTTTTGCTATTCTTCCTTTACAACAGACAAGCTCCTGCCCCATGGTATTTGCATTTGCTATTCCAACCCTAAAATGAAGAAATTAGTCACAATTTATTCCATATCTGTTTTAGAAATATACTACATATTGATTTAGTTGTTCTTAGGTGCTGTTGAGTCGGTATCCGAGACTCATAGCGACCCTCATAGGGTTTTCAATGGCTGACTGTTTCGGGATTGCCTTGGGAGTGGATTGCCAGGCCCTTCTCCCATTTTTGCGGTGCTGGGAATTGAACTTGGGACCTCACAGACTACAGTGCAGTGCTCTACCAACTGAGGTAAATCCCAGCCCCACACGGGTTCTAGTGTTTAGATATTATAACTTCCATGAACATCCTTGTAGATGTTTTGACATACAGGTTTTCTCTTCAGTAAAATGTGAAAATATCTAGGAGTAGAATCCGTACATCACAGCAGCTACATTTTTTACATTTATGACACAGTATTAAATTTTTTACATCATGCTTGCTTCATTTTACACTCCCAGCACAAAATTCCCTTTATAAAGAAGTCATGATAGCCAGGTGCCATAGGCCACAACTCTAATGCCAGCAACTCAAAAGCTGAGGCAGGAAGATTGCAAATTTGAGGCCAGAGACAGGCTGCTGAACTTTGTGAGACTCTGTCTCAAAGGAAAAAAAAAAAGCTGATTTGTGGCTCAGTGGTGGAGCGCTTGGTTAGCATGTAGGAGATCCTAGCTTCAACCCCCAGCACTGCCAAAAAAAAATAATAATAATAACATAAAAACTGATTATTATGTCATTTTACATATATTCTTATTTTGGTATTCTATTCAGAAGTTTTTAAATACAGTGCCAATAAGATAGAGCTTATGTGGGGGTGTAGAGAGTTAATGGGTTTATGTCTAATAGAAATCCTAGATCTGAGATAATTACTGAATTGGCTTTCTTAAACTCATTATCCTACTCAGTAGAAGTTAATGTATCCTAACCATATTAATTGAACCAAAATATTTTTAAAAATTATTTGAAGGCATCATACATTCCAGTTTGTAACGTTACGATGATGAGTTTTAAATGCAAAAGTAACTATCAAACTCGTTTTTGTTCCAGGATTATAATTGTGTTAAATAATTTATGGCTGATGATTAATGGTGCTAATTATGTCCATTTTCAGAATTAGTTCAATAATTATTTACTCTCTTCTGCTTCTGAGTAATTTATTAGAGTCGTTGCATCTCATTTTATATTGCCTTGTCTCATAAAAAGGAGTTAGCATTGAATATCTATTGAATATTTTAGGAACCATTGTATTTTGGGCAGTTTTAGTTGCTCACTGGATTATTTTCCTTTTTCCTTTTTTTCTCTTGTCTGTTTGGTTGCTAGTTTTCTAACCTAAACTTTAAAATTGTGATATATCCTGAAAAAAATTGCTTAGTGCTCTACAAAACCCAACTTAACATATATTTATCACTCAATTTTATAGTTTTCAATTCTTCTAAATTTTATTGATAATATACAACATTTGACATAACAATTTAGATGGCTCAGCTTCATATCCTTACTAGTTTCACACATCACCATCCACACTCATGTATCAGAGTTGCAACTTTATTTTCACATATTTTGTAGCAGTCTTTTCATTTAATGCATTCTCTTGTATATAACTAAACTCTCATGTATAAGTAAAGCCATATATTATCAGAAAATTATGTGATACAAACTGAAGGGGCTAGTTTCCATGTTAGCAAAACTTTGTTCTTGAATATATATATACTTATAGCTATATAGTTATGAAACCTACACATCCAGTATTTCATTACATTTTGCTTCCTTTAAAACAAATGAAAAATGACTTGTTTCTCTTTAACATCAGTAATCTTGTTATTAGCATAATCCCTCTCTGTTTCTCTTTCTAGGTCTTTTTTTTGTTTTTGTTTTTCATGATGAGGAGGTTGAGCTGGAGGCTTAGTGCCTGCTAGGCAAATGCTCTAGCACTGAGAAATATGTCTAGCTCCTTTTTAAATTTTTTATTTATCTCTTATTTATTTATGTAATATTAATTAGCATACAATAATAGGTTTCACTGTGGTATTTGATACATTGTATTGCATATTTTGCTTTTATTTGCTCTCATTTTATCCCACCAGGTTGTTCACTTCTACCTCCCACTTTTTCCCTCCCCATTCCAGATAGTCCCTTTTTTACTTTCAAGTCTCACACATACCTGTTTTGTCATTTTTTCAATCTAGATTATGTAAATGAGAGAAAATTTGCAGTATTTGTCTTTCTGAGTCTGGCTCACTTTTCTTAAATAACTTCCTATAATGTTCTTATCTTGCACTTTTATAGATCCTTTACGTTAATCAGTTTGAATTTGACTCTACACTACAGTCAATATCGCTGTAATGTGGGTTCTTTTGTTATATCTGCATTTACTACCTTTTATTTACCTGAGTTTAAGAATCATTATCCCCATGTGTCTGTCAACATGTCATGCTATGGGGGCTTACGTGTTGCTATAATGGTGAAAGGTATACCATGGGCATCTCAGATTCCAGCAGGGCAACCCAGGATGGAAGGGGTTCAACTGAACTTCCAGATTAACACAGACTAGGGAGAAGGACCCAGTAGCCCACTCCGAAAACAAGCCTATGAATAACAGAGAAGCACTGTCAAATATAGTGCTGGAAAATGAGCCTGCAGTTTAGAAAGCACTCAAAGAATGACTTGGGAAGAGTTGTCTCCTCAAAGTAGTCTACCTTAATGATGGGAATGGAGTAAAGCCCCTGGTACCTCCATTTATAGATATGGTACTATTCAAAATGAGAATAAACACAATGGCTGGCTGTAACAATGGGGTCATTACTGGGGACAATGGGGATATTTTTTGGTAGTGTTTTATTCTGTTGTACATAGGTTGCTACAAGTTGGACACAACTCAAGGGCACATAACAACAACAACTACAAAGAGCACATTTCAAAGTCACTTCTTATATAATATACATTTGAATAAGACTTGTATTAAAGCTTAACCTTGTTCTTAGCATGTCCTTGTAAAGGGAAGACTTTTGACTTTCATTTTAGAAAAGTATTTACTTCTAATTTTTAGCAATGCTGGGGATAGAACCCAGGGCCTTGTCCATGGTAGGCAATATTCTACCACTATGTGCATTCCCAGCCCCTTTACTTATTTTGAGATAGGGTCTTGCTAAACTGTAGAAGCTGCCTCTGGCCTCCAACTCACAATCCTCATGCTCCATCCTCCTGAATCATTGGGATTATGGGTCTACACCACACTTCCTGACTCAAACATTTACTTTTGAGAGTATTTAATTTTACTTAAAAAGATGAACAAATTTGTTGTTCAGAAAAATATAAGCAAAATATTTCAAGGCTTATTACATTTAGATAAATAGTTAATAGGTAGGCCATGCATGTGCCAAACATAAAACAGAAGATAGAGGGACCAAGAGATACTTAAATATGTAATGGACATTAAATTCATATAAGGCACATATTTATGAGGTACTTATATACTAAAAATGCATGAGCAGTTAATACCCATAAGATCTTAATTATGTTACCCACTGTTGATAAAAATTCTGGATTCATGTGTTCTCTGTTCAAGAAATAAAAATAAGACCCATGGCTCTTCAGCAGGCTAACTGGCAAGCTACAGCTACTGACCAAGCATACTGTCCCTATACTGTTTCTATAAAACAAACATATTATTGGTCTATTGCATGTCTCTTTCTGTGAGTCTCCCTGTTGAACACCCCAACTCATAATTACATAGTTAATAAGAAATTCCATGTGTCATAGAGATAATACATATGAACACTGCATTTTACAGAATCCAGGTATTCTGGTCTTTCCCATCTGCACCTTACCCTAAATGTATTCACCCTGCCCATTTCTCTCCTCCTTTGCTTATCTCTATGTGTTCTAAGTTAGTTTTGAAGTTATGTGATTTGAGTAATTTAATTTGGTCTATGAGCCACTCGATTCTATGATATGTGGGATAATAGTATACTTGGAGGCTGTCTTTGCATCAAGGTAATTTTCTAAATGATAACTTTCATTTTGTTACTGATCCCAGTCCCAATATTACCATATACTACATGCTTTGGTTTTTCTAATTAAAAATTAATCATTTGATTCCTGGGTATATCAGGAATTAGGACATGCAACAAAATATTCTAATACTTGAAACAAGAAGACAGAACATTTGAGGAATGCTTGATATTTATTAAAAAATTGACTGGAGAGAAAAATATATATGATTTTCAAGAATTAATTTGGATCTTTCTCCCTCTGTTTTTGAGATAAGCACTCATCTGAGCCTTATGTAGAAAAGGAACTGAATCATTAATGAGAATGCTTATAGTACTATCTGGTGATCTCCTCTTTCATACTTTGATGTTTAATAATACTCCCAAAAGTTTTATTTTTAAAAGAATGTAGTTTCTTGGAAAAAACAACTAATGGCTAAGAGATTACTCCCATCCTAATTATAACAAGCAAATCTACCAATCAATGTGGCTGAATTGTTCTTTAGTGAAACTAATTTTCACTCCTGCACTATATATTATACATTGAGAATATCCTTATGGTAAAGCCCAATTAAAATTTTTGAAAGAGCCAACATCCCTTCATTCATGGAATGCTTCACTCATTTAGAGCAATGTAAATCCTACCATAATAAAATTATATGAATATTATGTTTATTATACTACTCAGGTTCTCTCCTCTCTTTGGGCTGTGCCTTGGAAACTTAGAAGAAAGCATGCTCCTTTAACCCACTGTTCACAAAATTCTTCTTGTATTTTAGAATTTCTAGCTGTATTAACTGATTATGTAACTCTCGTCCTTCCTGCACTTGGGGTTTGTAGACCAAGCCTTGGCTTCTCACCTCCAATATTCTCAGAGCTAATGCATAGTGAGTCACCCAGTGGTTCTAACAAGTGGCTCCCCCATTATCCAACAATAACATTGACAAGTTAGTCAGTGATGTAAAATAGTTGTTTCAAAAATAGTTCATTGCCAAAGAATAGTAAACTGTTTTTTTCTTTTTTCCACAATTTTTGACATTTTAGCTTGGGACAGGCTTTCAAAAACACACTTTTATTTTTTTGGTGTCAGATGAAGTTACTTACATGAATCACTATATCTAAGCAGGAAGATTTCTCATTTGTTTACTCAAATTTTCCCTTACAAAATTTTGTTACAGGTTGGAGATCCCATAATTCTGTCTTTTGGGCCACATTATATTTGTATTTAATTTTCCCCTGTAAGATATCTGAATTACATCCAGGCCTTTAATTTGAACATAGACTTGACTCAAATATTTACCTCCAGTCTACACTTTTTTCTGAAACCAGGATACACCACAGATTTCTTAATCCCTTTTGCGGAAAATTCACACATATCACACTGTATGTCCAACAATGTGAATGAAGAGCATAAATCAAAGCAGCTCCTTTTCCTGTTTTCGTCGTTGTTATTGTTTTTATTGGGTGCCATTGATTCGGGACAGACTCATAGCGACCCTATGCACATCAAAACAAAATACTCCCTGATTCTGTGCCAGGCCACAATCTTATTTATGTTTAAGCCCATTGTTGCAGATATTGTATCAATACATCTGGTGGAGGGTTTTCCTTTTTGTCATTGACCTACCACTCTCCCAAACATGATGTCCTTCTCCAGGGATTGGTCCATTCTGACTATATGTCTGAAATACGTAAGATGCAGTCTAGCCTTCCTTTCTTCCTAGGAGCACTATGGTGGCACTTCTTCTAGGACAGATACGTTGGTTCTTTTGGCAGTCCATGGTCTATTCAATCCTTGTCTCCAGCACCATACTTCAAAAGCATCAATTCTTCTCCTGTCTTCCTTATTCAACATCTAGCTTTCACAATCATATGACACAACTGAAAATACTGTGTCATGAGTCAGGTGCACTTTCATCTTCAATGTGACATCTTTACTTGTCAATACTTTTAAAGAGGTCAACAGCTTTTCCAAAAGCAATGCATCTTTTGATTTTTTGACCAATGCTTCCATGAGTGTTAACTATAAAACCAAGTAAAACAAAATCTTGGACAATCTCAATCTTTTCTTCAGTCATCATGAAGTTGCATACTAACTCATTTGTTAGCATTTTCATTTTGTTGATGTTGAGGCTCAATCAATACTGAAGGCTGATTCCTTCAGTACCATTGGTTCCTGAGCATATGCAACCTCTTGAAATGGTTGGCCATTCACCAATTCTTTTTGATATAATGATTCTGTATATTTTTTCCATCTTCTTTTGAAGTTTCCTGCATCATTTAATATCTTCTCTGCAGAATCTTTCACTATTGCCTCTCAAGGCTTGAACTTTTTCTTCAATTCTGTAAGCTTCAGAAAACCGAGTGTGTTCTTCTCTTTTGGTTTTCTATCTAGCTCACTGCACATGTCACCTTAGTATGTGATTTTGTCTTCTCTAGCTCCTTTTGAAATCTTCTGTTTAGTTCCTCAACTTCATCATGTCTTCCTTTTACTTTAGCTGCTGGACATTCAAGGTTAAGTTTCAGAGTCTCTTTTGACATATAAATTGGTCTTTTCTTGTTTTCTGTCTTTTTAATAACCTTTTGTTCCTTCATGATGTTTGTGATGTCACGCCACAACTTGTCTGGTTTTCAATCATGAGTGTCTAACACATCAAACCTGTTCTTGAGGTGGTCTCTCCTTAGTGCAATGTCCTTTCCATCCACCCACTAATGCATGCCAGAAACAAAAGAATGATGTGATACCTTCTCTGTCTAGCTTAATAAAGAACAATGCTGTCTCTTTCTGATATTTATCTACTGATTCCATCAAATTGCTCAAATTTCCACTGCTACCTTTGTATTCTGGAATAATAATAACTCTACTGGGTTGACATAACTTTTCATTCCCTTCACTATTTGTTCTCTCTCTTTCTAATCAGTCTTCAAGTCTGCATCTAAAATGATATTTTTGAAATATAAATGATATGTATAAGATTTCAATGGCTTTTTGCTGCACTATATTAAAGACTAGAATCTTAAACATGACTTGAAGTAGGTCACATTAACTACTACCCCCAGTACTATCTAACATCATGTTCTCCCTCAAGCTCTGTTGACAGGAAGCAGACCATTTCTTAATATCTTCCACTTTTTCCAGTTTGTTCTGCCCATAGAATCATAACATATACCGCCAACTCGGCATCTGCAACACTTACCAAGTCCTCTAAGCTAACGCTTACTAATGCTTCAGATGAGCTCTTGTCACTATCTCAGGAAAGTCTTCAAGCCTAGGTAAGAGATACCTTCTACATAAGCATACTATACTATGTAAGTATGTTAAAATTCTACATTTATTTGTGGAAATTATTTGGCTATCCATCTTCTCTTCTAAAATAGAAGCTCTATGAGAAATGATGTTATATATTTTTGCTTTAAAAGAATGGTTGGCATGAGTAGATGCTCCCTAAAAAATTGTTGAATAAATCAATAAATGAACATGGGAGAAGACTCTGCAGTTTTGTGAATTTTCTGTGGGGAGGACTTGGTTTCACATCCAGCAAAGCTTCTCTGTGCTGGTTTCTCCTGGATTGCAATTCAATCATCCGTGATCTTTTAAATGAAACTTATGAGATTATTCCAAAAGATGATCAAGTTGTTAAAAAAAGTTCTTATCAAAATAGTATATGTAAGTAACAGGAAATAAAAAGTCCTTTGGCAATTATGATAAAAGATAATGGACTCCAAAGCCGACCCTTTGCACCGGGAACCTACCTCCCAAAGGTCCTTGTTTAAAGTGTTCTTCCTGTTTAGTGCTTCTGGTAACCACTTTTATAGATTTTTGAAGCATTTAAGTAATTTAAATTTAGCCTCTAATATAAATTTAGTCTCTGTTTTATGAAATATGAAAATTTAACTAATGGCATCCTTCCTTATCTCTTAAGACTTACACAGTTATACCTAACCTTAACATTTATACAAGCATGTTGATTTCTTAAATTGTTTGTCTTTCTACTTTTAAATAATTTCTGGAAACTTTCATTTCATTAACTTTCACATTTCAACAGTATTTTCTACATATTTCTTCAAAGATGAGTTTGACTTTTAAAACTTTGAAGTTTTTGGTTTTATTTTTATATTTTTCATTTTTCCAATGAAGCATGGTTTAATCAATTCCTAACTTCATTATGCCATAGTGTTCTTTCTGCACATTTATATATGATTAAATTATATCTACAAATAAGAAAAAAATTACTCTCAAGTTGACTAAACTGCATTCAATAGCTTATGTATACTTACTTTTTTATAACTAAAATGGTAAATTATGTAAAATAAGGAATTTATAAACACTGGCAGAAAATAAAACTAGCCAATATATCCAATTGTATTCATTCAGATTTAGAAATAAAATTTTTACCAGCCAGAAACCATTCCTCAATTGCATGTCCTACAAAACAAGTTGATGAAAAGGAAGAGGAAATTGCATTGTATTATGAAAGTGTGTTCTTCATTGGGTAGTAGCAAGGAAAAGTCATGGAAGTAGCATATATTAAGGTTTATAGCGTAGACATATATGTACCTAACTTAGAGACCTTCTTTTAGGAACAGATTATGTACAAAATAAGACAGAATATGAGAAAATTCTGTCAAAGATACCCAGTACCATAATATGCCTAATATGTGTTAAGAATGTAGATAAGAACTAAGGTATCAACATGCTATTAAGCCCATAATTTAACTTTACCTCAGTGTAAATAAATGAGAGGTAAAAACAATTCAACACAGAATTCAGAAGATATTTTCAGAGAATTACTTGAAGGCAAATCCATGACTTTTTATTTAAAAAACCAAAAACCTGCAACAAAAGAATAGAGGAAAAAGAATGCACAAATTGTGAAAGAAGTGGACAATATGATAGAGTGGGAAATATTCTCAAAATAAAAGAGGAAAATAACTCCAAGAAGCAGACAGGGTAGTCAAAGCAAGTAATGGTTAGATGGACTATACAGAAGGTAAAAATCGGAGTAGAGCTGGATACAGTGGTGCATGCCTATAATCCTGGCAATTTGGGAGGCAGAGGCAGGAAGATCACAAGTTCCAGGACAGAGGCAGCCTACGTAATTTAGCAAGGCTCTGTGTCAACATAAAAAATAGAAAGGGGGTTGAGGGGTACAGCTCAGTAACAGAGCACTGGCAAAGTATGCTCAAGGCTCTGGGTTCAATATCCCCAGTACCAAAACCCCCAAAACAAGTGATAGTAACATCTCAGTATTTATACAAGTATTTATTCAAGAAGTAGAATCAGATCATTTTCAAAGGGTGCTATTGTTAAGACATGTTTATACTAATGCTTCTAACAACAATAAATATGCTAAAACAAATAGTAACGAGAAATTTCAACCTACTAAGAGTTGCAAGACTTAAGTAGCCTACTAGGTGGCACCATCTTTATACAGAACAAAGAAAATCATCACATCTCATCAATTTTGTGACTTTGGCAGGAGTGACAATAACTAAACGAGGCAAGTCTCCTCTAGACTTCTCACAGTTGTATTCAAATCCAAGCTTGGATAATAATTATTCTTATCAAATTAAACCCAAACTTTAAAATGTACTAGTTGATGAATAATTGGCTTCCTGCCAAACTCTCTGATGTCTTTTTTTATCACCTTCTCATTCACCAAGTTCAAGTCCCAGTGGCCAACTTTCTTTGTTATTCCATGAATATAACAAGCTCATTCCTGCTCAGGGGCTTTCTTCTTGCTGTGTCTGTTTAAATGCTTCCTTCCGTAATCCATCTCTAATCATCCAGTCCAAAGTAAATTCACCTTTCACCCTTCACATCCCATTACCATTCCTTGCCTTTTACTTAGCTTTATTTTTGTTATAGGAGTAAGCTCTACTTGAAATTATCATATTATTTGTTTATATGTTTAGTGTGTGCCCTGCAACTCTAGGATATAAGCTCCATGAAGGTAAGCATCTTGTCTATCCCATTCATTACTATATCATCAACATTTATTACCAGATATTGTTGAATGTAATCTTCACCCTTTTAACAGTTTTAGAGAATTACAAAATCCAATCCGATGCAGATTAGAATCATGTGTGTATTGGATTCATACAAGAAATGGGTCAAATAAATCTGCAAAGAATCTCTAGGTTTAAGAATACCCGGCCCAGTGCTGCATGCCTGTAATCCCAGTGACTTGGAAGGCAGAGGCAGGAGGATCACAAGTCTGGATAATTTAGTGAGACCCTATCTTAAAAAAAACATAAAAAAAAAAAAGGCCTGGGGGTGCAGCTCAGTGGTACAACAATTGCAAAACATGCAAGCCCAAGGCCCTGGGTTCAAATCCCTATATGGAAAAAAAAAAAAAAAGAAACTATGAGAAAATATTTTCCATAACATACATTTTTTAAATGACTAAGAAAATATTAAATAAGGCTAACTGTAGCACAGTATACTCAAATTTATAAGATTGTTTGCAGATTAAATGAGACAATGCTCATAAATGATTAGCACAAGGCCTATGAGCACTCAGCAAAAGTTTGTATCATTGTTAGTTGTTATTTGCCCAAAAAAGTG